>OX104123.1:54982053-55003605 GCA_944474755.1 Limnoperna fortunei
AAACAAATTTAACAATAGTAAATCATTTTGTTAAGTAAATAGATCACCAATGAGGAACAAAAAGGAAGTTTTGGATATCAAAAACGGATGAATTATCTGATTAAAATATCATTAATTTATAATATTATAATTTTGTAACATGTTGTGGCGCGCTTTTAATACTACTGTTTCCTCGTTGTATATGTATCCGCTGCACAGAAAAGAAATTGCGTTAATTAAAATAAACTTTCATTTCTGCTATTCAGTTTTGTAGTGAACATTATTGATATAGATTTTGACGATTGTTGTCTAATTGAGAATTAGTAACGAAATGATTGAAAACAGAAATTCTGACTTTTTTGTCCAAAAGGACAATTTTGTAACGTGATACTTAAAAACCTGAGACTTTATACGGTTTTGTCCACAGGACATTTTCGTCACGTGAGTTGAAATCAAATATTTTGACCGATTTTTGTCAATTTGACCAAAAGCAAAGTTTTGGACCGTTTCTTGTCCACTTGACAAAAGCAGAGAATTTGACAATATTTACAGCAGAGATCTGAGAAAAAATTTTGTCCAGTCAACGCGGCCAAAGTGACTGATTTTTGTCTAAAAAGTAAAAGATTTTTACTCTCAAAAGCATTTTGACTGGGTTACGATACTTTTATATTATATTAGGACAGCACCTACCTGAAAGAAAAAAACATCGCTGTGAAAAATAATAAGGCGTAAAATTAAAGAATCGCATTTAAGGTGTACATTTTCTTTACAGTGGGTTATCTGAGTAAAGCCTGAAAGCAAGGAGACAGTAACGATTGAAGCGGGGAAAGCAAAACAACACATAAATGTTTAGTGTAATGTTTTATAATTTATCTTAATTTGTAACAACTCCATTTTTGAGACTATTATATTTTTACCACCTAATCCACATTTCTGTTACAGCTATTCCTGTCACACTGATTTATGCGACTTCGGTGGAGTCAAATAAACAACTTTCGGTACAAGTTAAATTAAGTTTTCGAAACGATGTTAGATGCAAATAACATTTGAAATCCTTCAGATAAATAGGCTAATTTATTGATTAATTTTAACTAGCATCCTCCTTGTGTTGTGCAGTCACTAAAATTAATACTTGAACAGTTAATTATGATTTATCTTTTAAGACAGTATGTTCCATGCCAGTGATTTGCACTTAAAATCTGTTGGTGCTTTCTTCTATTTTCTCCGTTTAGTGATAAATTAAAGTAAGGGTTTTTAATTTACTTTTCTATATAAAATTAGTCTAGGCAAATTTTAAATCATTGGAAAGACCAAGTAAACATATACGTCATTCGTGGCTTAAGTGACAACGGGAAAATGCTAACAAGATTTGCTTTCGATTAGGCACCAAGTTCCGTTGTGTAATGAGAGACCGTTCAAAATAAACGGAATATTTTGAGCTATATTACATTATTAGTTTAAACATATTTTATTTGCTCAAATTTGCAAATAGGATAATTACATTATATTTTCAGAGAGTCATGTCAGATACAATTTTTCGCAAAATTAGAAAATCAAAAGGGTACTCATTGAAACGCACGAACATGTAATAAATTATCCAAATAAATGTATTTCTAATACTATAAGTCACTGTGTTGTTAAATACTGCTCTAATATCACAATTCCATTGAATTATAAATCCACTGCCCATGCTACAGTTCAGCACAGCCAAATATCAAAATAAGAACTAATTTACCTCTCCCTCAGTCAAAGTTTATTAGGTAGTTTATCTATCATTACCAACTCTCAGTAATACTTACAGTAGATAGGTCAAATTCAAAGCAACCATACTAATCGATTGTCGAATCTGAATACCTAAAAATCAAACAAGCTAATATCGGTCATCTTTTCGTATAAACACCGCAACACATATATGTATGCATGGAAATGGAAACATTAAAACGGGCAATTGAAACTGAAACTAAACAAATTTAAACCTTACATAACAAACATGTACAACTAAATAATAGTGGGAAAATATACAAACGTGAAGATAGATAAATTTGACAATAATAAATCATTTTGTTAGAAAATAGATTATCAATTAGGAGAAAGTTTGAGAAATGAATGAATTATCTGAATAAACAACTTGTAACGATAATCAGTGATTTTTGTCACTTGATTCCTAAAAAGCTGCGATTTCAAGCAGTTTTATCCACTGGACATTTGTGTCACGTGACAATTAAAAGCAGATATTTTAAATGGTTTTTGTCAATTCAACCAAAGCAGGGATTTGGACTTTTTTGTCCATTTGACAAATGTGGAGAATTTGACAATATTTAAAGCAGAGATTTGGACAACATTCTGTCCAGTCAAAGCGGTCAAATTGACTTATTTTTTTGTCAAAAAAGCTGTAGAAAAAAAGCATCACGGTGAGAAATAATAAAAAAAAGACGTTAAATTAAAGAACCGCATTTTAGATATGCATTTTCTTTACAGTGGTTTATCTGAGTAAATCCTGAAAACAGGTAGACAGTTACGACTGAAGCGGGGAAAGCAAAACAAGACATATATGTTTTTTATTAAATGAAAGACGTAGTATGAATGTTTGTTGTGGTTGTGAGAAAAAAAAGGTGCTTAGTCTATTTTTTTATAATTAATCTTAATGTGTAACTATTCCATTTTTTAAACAA
Organism: Limnoperna fortunei; assembly: GCA_944474755.1. NCBI lineage: Eukaryota > Metazoa > Mollusca > Bivalvia > Mytilida > Modiolidae > Limnoperna > Limnoperna fortunei. The sequence goes on from OX104123.1 coordinate 54,984,705, forward strand.
GTATATTTTTACCACCTGTTCCATATTTCTCTTACAGTTATTCCTGCTTCACTGATTTTGGCGACATCGGCGGAGAAAATTAAACAACTGCCACTACAAGTAATATCAATTTTTCGAAACGATGTTTGCTGCAAATAACATATGGAATCCTTCAGATAATTATATTAATTGATTCATTAATTTTAACTATTATCCTAGTGTTGTGCCTTCACTAAAATTAATATTAAACAATTATGTTTTAAGACGGTATGTTCCGTCCCACTGATTTGTACTTTTATAAAATCTGTTTGTGAGTTCTTTTATTTTCTCCGTTAGTGATAAATTGAATTGCGAGGTTTCTGTTTTTATTTCCTTTTCTATATAAAATTAGTCCAGGCAAAACATTTTTAAATAACTGGAAAGTTCTAGTAAACACATACGTCATCTGTGGCTTAAGAGACAACAGGGAAAATGTTAACATTACTTGCTTTCGATTCGGCACCAAGTTTCGTTGAGTAATGAAAGACCCTTCAAAATAAGCGGAATAATTTAAGCTATATTACATTATTAGTTTAAACAAATTCTATTTGCTCAAATTTGCAAATAGGATAAGACAAAAGCTATACAAACTTATGAAGTCTTCTCCAAATATACAATATGTTGCAAAAGAACATTTATGAAGCATGCATACAATTTAATACCAATTATATTATATGTGTAAGATAAGATCTGTACAATACATGAGATAAATGGAATGTACCAGAAAATAATAAAAGCAACAATATACGAATAATTAGATAATAAGGGGGTTTGATGAACTGGGTGCTTCAAGAACCTTGTTTACAAGGTATTCATTAACGTGGAATCTTTCGGACCCTTTGATATACTTAAATACATGTTTAAATACTTGTTTGTTCTGTTCGGTGGATAATAACATGTTTAAAGTTCTAGAATTATTGGACAATAATTGGGCAGCCTTTAAACGTTCTCAAATAGTCTGTCTCTAATTATGGTATATATTACAGTATATTTTCGGGGAGTCATGTCAGATAAATTTTTCGCAAAATTAGAAATTGGAGAGTTGCAAATTAAGGTTCACAGTATTATATTTAACCACCTAATCCATAGTTCTGCTATAGTTATTCCTGCTATGCTGATTTTTGCGACTTCGGCGGAGAAAATTAAACAACTGCCGAGTTAAATTAATTTTTCGTTACGATGTTTGATGCAAATAACATCTGGCATCCTTCCGATAATTAGATTTTTTGAATGATTAATTTAACTATTTTCCTAGTGTTGTGCAATCACTAAAATTAATAATTGAACAAATAATTATGATTTTATATTTTAAGACAGTATGTTCTGCCTAAATTCTGTTGGTGATTTTTTTTCTTTCCTTTGAGTAATAGATTGAATTGCGGGGTTTGTGACTTTTCATGTCATTGTCTATATAATAAATCCAAGCAAACACATTCTAAATAATTGTAAAGTCCTAGTAAACACATACGTCATATTTGGCTTAAGTAGTTAATTTACCAAAACCTATCTTTCAGTAAAACTTACCGCAGCGTATATAGCTCAAATCCAACGCAACCATACAAATCGATTGGCAAGTCTGAATAACTACAAAGAAAAGGAAGCTAATATCGAATCTTTTTTCGTAGTTACACTGCAATTTATATATATAGGGATTAGCAACATAAAACGGGTAATTGAAATTGAAACTATAAAAAAGTGTTAAACCTTTATATAAAAAACATGTATAACTGACTAATAGTCGGCAAATATACAAAAGGGAAGATAAATAAATTTAACAACAATAAATCCTTTTGTTGAGAAAATAGACCATCAATTAAAAAACATACACGAAGACAAAATTCCAACAACCATTTCGCTCACAACACATAAAATATACCAGTTGTGGTAATGAGTAATCTACGGACTGTAGAATAGACGTTTAGCAAATTGATTAGATTGATTGATTGATTTTTGTTTTACCTCCAGCAAGCAATATTTCACCTATATCCAGAACGTAAAAATTAGAAGTTAATTTAATTATTTAAAGACTATCCATCCTTTCTAAAACGTGGTATCATACAATAATATGAGCATATAAACAGATAAAAAGACAACTAAAACAATAAAAAGTATTCAATATCACCATTTAAAATCCAATTATTTTTTTCAGTATAAATCAATTTCCTTTAAAGACTGTAAAATTGTGTCGCCAGCGACAGTTGTAAATAAATTGTTATAAGAATAACAGAATAAAAACGTTAGCGAATGTGTGCCGCGTCAACACAGTCCATCAAGACATGCTTGATGGTATATGGACAGTTGCTTGGCACACAATCGGGTCTTCGTTCATTGTTTAAAAGATAACAATGTGTTGTCCTGGTATGCCCACGACGACACCTGGTTAACACCACTTGGTCTCTACGACCTTTACAAGATTTTAAATTATGTATGTGCAGAAGTGGTTGGATCTCATGAAGTTTATTATGAACTTCGAACTCCCAACCACGCTGCCATAGATTAGAAATGTATTTAAAAATATATAATTTAAAATCAGTAAAAGGAATTTTACAGTTAATAATGTCATTTTTTACGACAGTCTTAGCCTCCCTGTCCATGAATACCGAATAAAAGGAAAGGAAGCTAATACCGAATCTTTTTTCGTAGTTACACTGCAATTTATATATATAGGGATTAGCAACATAAAACGGGTAATTGAAATTGAAACTATAAAAAAGTGTTAAACCTTTATATAAAAAACATGTATAACTGACTAATAGTCGGCAAATATACAAAAGGGAAGATAAATAAATTTAACAACAATAAATCCTTTTGTTGAGAAAATAGACCATCAATTAAAAAACATACACGAAGACAAAATTCCAACAACCATTTCGCTCACAACACATAAAATATACCAGTTGTGGTAATAAGTAATCTACGGACTGTAGAATAGACGTTTAGCAAATTGATTAGATTGATTGATTGATTTTTGTTTTACCTCCAGCAAGCAATATTTCACCTATATCCAGAACGTGAAAATTAGAAGTTAATTTAATTATTTAAAGACTATCCATCCTTTCTAAAACGTGGTATCATACAATAATATGAGCATATAAACAGATAAAAAGACAACTAAAACAATAAAAAGTATTCAATATCACCATTTAAAATCCAATTATTTTTTTCAGTATAAATCAATTTCCTTTAAAGACTGTAAAATTGTGTCGCCAGCGACAGTTGTAAATAAATTGTTATAAGAATAACAGAATAAAAACGTTCCCGAATGTGTGCCGCGTCAACACAGTACATCAAGACATGCTTGATGGTATATGGACAGTTGCTTGGCACACAATCGGGTCTTCGTTCATTGTTTAAAAGATAACAATGTGTTGTCCTGGTATGCCCACGACGACACCTGGTTAACACCACTTGGTCTCTACGACCTTTACAAGATTTTAAATTATGTATGTGCAGAATTGGTTGGATCTCATGAAGTTTATTATGAACTTCGAACTCCCAACCACGCTGCCATAGATTAGAAATGTATTTAAAAATATATAATTTAAAATCAGTAAAAGGAATTTTACAGTTAATAATGTCATTTTTTACGACAGTCTTAGCCTCCCTGTCCACGAATACCGAATAAAAGGAAAGGAAGCTAATATCGAATCTTTTTTCGTAGTTACACTGCAATTTATATATATAGGGATTAGCAACATAAAACGGGTAATTGAAATTGAAACTATAAAAAAGTGTTAAACCTTTATATAAAAAACATGTATAACTGACTAATAGTCGGCAAATATACAAAAGGGAAGATAAATAAATTTAACAACAATAAATCCTTTTGTTGAGAAAATAGACCATCAATTAAAAAACATACACGAAGACAAAATTCCAACAACCATTTCGCTCACAACACATAAAATATACCAGTTGTGGTAATGAGTAATCTACGGACTGTAGAATAGACGTTTAGCAAATTGATTAGATTGATTGATTTATTTTTGTTTTACCTCCAGCAAGCAATATTTCACCTATATCCAGAACGTGAAAATTAGAAGTTAATTTAATTATTTAAAGACTATCCATCCTTTCTAAAACGTGGTATCATACAATAATATGAGCATATAAACAGATAAAAAGACAACTAAAACAATAAAAAGTATTCAATATCACCATTTAAAATCCAATTATTTTTTTCAGTATAAATCAATTTCCTTTAAAGACTGTAAAATTGTGTCGCCAGCGACAGTTGTAAATAAATTGTTATAAGAATAACAGAATAAAAACGTTCCCGAATGTGTGCCGCGTCAACACAGTACATCAAGACATGCTTGATGGTATATGGACAGTTGCTTGGCACACAATCGGGTCTTCGTTCATTGTTTAAAAGATAACAATGTGTTGTCCTGGTATGCCCACGACGACACCTGGTTAACACCACTTGGTCTCTACGACCTTTACAAGATTTTAAATTATGTATGTGCAGAATTGGTTGGATCTCATGAAGTTTATTATGAACTTCGAACTCCCAACCACGCTGCCATAGATTAGAAATGTATTTAAAAATATATAATTTAAAATCAGTAAAAGGAATTTTACAGTTAATAATGTCATTTTTTACGACAGTCTTAGCCTCCCTGTCCACGAATACCGAATAAAGTAACCGAAAGGATGCTACCTTGAGGAACACTAATTTGTTGTTCAAAAGGGTCAGACAGAGATGAATTTACCCGAACTTTAAATTCTCTATCAGACAAAAAATTTGAAATGAAGGTAGGAAGTCTACCTTTCAACCCCATATAAAAAAAATCTTTTATAATGCCATATTTCCATGTTGTGTCGTAAGCTTTTTCTAGATCGAAAACGATCGACACAACATGTTCATTTTTTGCAAATGCGTTTCTTATGTAGGTTTCAAAAACGCACCAGATGATCTAGGGTACTTCGCTCTTGTCGAAATCCACATTGGGTATTGAACAGAAGGTTGTTTGATTCTAAAAACCAGACAAGGCGATCGCTGATCATCCTTTCCATGGTTTTACAAACTAAAGACAGTTTGTGAGGCCTATAGGCCGATAGTTGGACGCTTCTGAGTGATCTTTTCCTGGTTTTGGAATAGGCACAGTGGCCATTTTCCAAATAGATGGTAAGTCACCCGTTTCCCAAATGTTGTTAAGAAGGTTCAGAAGGCATTGAAGAAAAGATTGTGGCAGATGTTTGAGAAGTTGATAATGAATGTCATCTGGACTACATGCTGTATCGTGAGATTTGTTCAAAGAAGTTTTTAGCTCTTCCAAAGAGAAAGGTAAATTATAATCTTCTAAATTTTTTGACAGGAAATTAAGTTTTGATTTTTCTTTTTGAATATCGATCCGCTGAAAATTGGGATGATAATTTTCAGCAGAGGAATATTTTGAAAATGTTTCGGCCAATTTGTTAGCTATATATGACTCGGATGTCAACAAGTCTTGTCAATCCTTTAAATGATGGACATTTGCTTTACTGCTTTTACCTTTAAATTTACGAATCATATTCCAAATTTTATTCATAGGGGTATGGTTATTTAGTTTAGAAACAAAGTTACGCCAAGAGGTGCGTCGTCTTTGTTTCGTTACCCTGCGAGCTTAGGTCTTAGGACTTGTTTCATCAGCAATTGAAATAAGTTTTTCATTGAATTTTAAAATTGGATCAGAAATAGCTTAAAAAGTATCCGAGTTAAGTCGCTCTATACAGAGTTGTTCAAATAGAGGCCAACTGACTTTGTTAAATTTATACCGAGCGGCTCGTTCTGTGTTTAAAGAGTGCACAGATTCCAAGATAATGGGAAAATGATCACTACCACAGAGATCGTCATGGACTTTCCATAAAAAATCGGGCAACAGAGAAGGATCTGCTATTGTAAGATCAATAGCCGAATATGATCCATTCCCAGGATGTAAATATGCATTGGTTCCATCATTAAAAACCGAACAGGTTTTTGGGGGCTATTCCGCCGGTTTCTGCTGGGGGATCTACTTTTAGATCTAGTGTCTGGGGGTAGTGCATCCATTGGATCGCTCAAGATAGTAATAGTGTCTAGATTATCTAGACTACCAAATCTGTTGTTGACCTTAATGGCATCCCGAAGCAGTTTTGGAATACGATCTCTTTTTATATTTGAGTTTTTATTTAAATTTGAATTGCAGTTAGTAGAGTTTGTATTTCAATTGTACTTAATATTTGATTTTTTTTTTTGGGGGGGGGGGGGCTGCTTGAAGAATTAGTTGAGGATTGAGATGGCGTTGAAGACGTAGCAGATGCCGAAGGCGTAGAAGTTTGAGAAGCTGAAAATTTTCGAGATGATGTAATGATTTTGTCAGTGGTTTTAACCGGTAGTCTTGAAAGGTCTTTTTGTCCTATAGGCCAAGTGATCATGGTTTGCGTTTCACATGTAGTATAAACGCGTTTCGTCACACTGGCATATGACATTGCAGAAGACGATAAATTGTTAACAGAACTAAGCAAACGAAGAGCCTCAGGGTACGTGATGTTCTTTTCTCTTTTCAAATTTTGTATGTCCTTTTCTTTTTTAAAATGATGACAGTCTTCTGAGGATGACATGTGTGCTTCACCACAATTGGCACACTTTGGGTTGTTTGTGCAGGTAAATCCCTCATGCCCTACCTCTGCACAGTTCAAGCATACCAAGGAGCCTCTACATTGTCCCTTGCCATGACAAAAGTTATGACATTTAGTCGTCAGTTAGTTCAGGGAGACCATCGTCTCTGTAATGGATGATCCCTTGACAAGAATTTTGTTTTTTCGAAAATCTTTAACTAGTAGTGAACCAGATTTCAATTTTGTGACGTTTTTAACATCTCCTGCACAGCCTTTAATTGGTTTTTTTTATGACAAATGGGGAAAGGTTGGAGAGAGGTTTGTTGTAATCTTTATTAGGACTATTAATCTTTAGAAGTGATCATCAGCAACATTTTCGTCCAGCGAAATGTCATTTTTTCGTTTTTTGGAACCTGTTTGCGTTTATGTTTTTGAAGCCATGATAAAAGAGTGCGGTTCACCACCCTTGTCACCCACCCGCCACAATGTGCCAACAAGGCGATGCTTGGTCTGTGGATTACCAGCAGAAAACATCCGTTGTTCCAAGGGTGGTATACTCACAGAGATGAATTTCTCTGCAAGCTTCGTGCCAGAGTTAACTGGCGAAACAACCGTTCGAAACTCTATCTTCTTGATTGACCAATGAGCTACCACCTTCTTAACAGCCTGTAATAAACAACTTTAATACTATGACACACATGATATGATCTAGTGATAAAAAGAATGAAGACAGTCTTGTTAAGGGATCGGCGTGACCAGCCGATTGACCGAACCGGGTCCATCCGGCCTCCCGTCTAGTTGAAGTCAGGGCCAAAGTAGTGCATTGAAAATCGAAACCCGCTGACCCGCATTAATGGATGCAGCAAATAGTGATCTCTCAACCACCAGTATCCCTTCCTCCACCATCACGGGTTACAATACAAGGCAGTCATGTCGCCTCTATTAAGCTGAGGAAGCTTTGCCCTTCAGCCACCGCCTTCTTTGCAAATCCTGTAAGGAAGCTGACTATTAAATGGTAAACACATTTCGTGGAATAGTTTCAAGGAAATAATGTAATAGAGTAGCTTAAATGAGAAGGATTCACAAAGGGCAAGACGTGACATGCCGATTCATCGAAGTCAGGGCTAACTCGATCTCCCGTCTAGAAAAAGTAAGGGTTCAGTAAGTTATCGGGACCGTTTACCGGCCTACTGAAATCCCGTCCAGTAATCGACACGAGTCGCAACACACGGCAAGTGTTGCCTCTGTTAGCAGACTCTTACTGCAGTCTGAGGAAGCCGTGGGCCTATTCTTCTGTGGCCCGGGTCCAACACGAGGTCAAATGATTAGATACAGAACCCACTTTATGCCGTTATGGACTTGTGGATTGTAAATACCGATATAAAATAACAATATTAAAATAATTAATTTAAAAAAACATTTATTAAATAAATAAATAACCTATCTAACTTCACCTTACGGTATAAGGAAGATAAATGTAATTAATTTATGCCATATCGTAGCTTGTTGTCATGTGTAGTTAATTTGTAATAGGTCTGTGGTATTAAAAATTCCCCTGTAGCAGATTTTCATTAGTAGCTCTATGTTAATACGACAGCGGAAAGAGTTATTTAGAAAAACAAAGATATCCCCGTGATTATGTATAGGTTTTAATTTCGCTTTGCCATCAATTCGTAGAATGAACTGTATCAACTATTACTACAATGTATGTTATAGAATTTGAACATTAGGATGAAACTGTCGGCAGTGACAGACATAATAAGAATGTAAATTATGATTCCATTCCAGACTCTAAAGATGTTCATGTTGAGCTTTCTGATTATGACATACAAGAATATACAGATCAAGCAAAATTCCAGAATGACACCTATACATGCAAGGAATTTTATGGAGAGCTCTGTTTAAAAATAGTATACTTCGATCAGGTTTTGGAATATAGGGAACACTCTAAAGAACTATCTAGAAATGATTAAGATTTAACCATGAAAGCAGAATGTTTTATGCACAACAGTTCTGGGGAACTGACAATGACCTCATCAAGAGTTTGCTTAAATTGCATGAGAGTTTGTTAGCATTTTACTTGTGCAACACGGTACAAAGAAAAAAAAGTATAGCAAAATCTTTTGATATAAATAGCTTACAACCAAGTACACATGGAAACTCTGGAAAACAACACGAACATACTTTACTTTTTATAGATCATATCAAAACGTGTTTGTGTCAGCATGCCACCAATCTATTAGTGAAATGTAAAAATGCCAAAACACATTCTACGAATTTAAGTAAATCAAATTGAGTAAATTAAATAAAACAAATTGCAGATAAGTAGCGCTGGAAATATAATTGTGGGGATTTACATTCCACTGAAAATTAATTATAGATCGGATGCTTCTATAATAGTACGGTCGCCATATAAATTACAAGGCATGCACAAGTGAATTATTGGTTCACGTATTCCAAAGTATTAGTTTACTTCCAACCTGGCACAAATAAATCAATTTATATTTATTTTTATAATAATTGTATTTGTTCTCGATTTTGAGGCATCTAATGTACAAAAGTCACAAATCACGTCCATATATCTATTGTAAACAAACCTGGTTATTTCCCTTAGATTAAAAAATAAATAAAACTTACAAAAAATAGTAGATATGCGTTTTTCCAAAGAAATGTGAAATAAATTTTGTAGACAACAATAATTGTAACAAAACATTGGAATATATAGCAACAAATTTAGAAGTTAGCAGTATATTTGCAAATTATCAGAAAATATCAACCCCATCTTAAACAATTTAGTCAGATTTTATAAGCTTAGAATCATGGTAATACATTCATTCTTTAAGTAAGCCTCTAAACAGAGGTTTCTAGCATATTTCAATGTGAATAATACACATTATAAATTGTTAATGTTTCAAATAAGCACGTACTGCTACTGAACATGTCTGGAAAAAGATACCCATAAAGCTGGAGGCCTGATAAAAACTATACATACATGTATGCACGTACCCTTCTCCCAGTTCCCTTATCTATATAGCACAAAATCTGGTTAATTGTCGTGATTGATTGATTGATGGTGTTTAACGCCACTTTCAGCAATTTTCAGCTATATCGTGGCGTCCAGTTTTTATTGGGGGAGGCAGCCGGAGAAAACCCCCGACCTGCGGTGGGAAAACTGGCAATCCTTGTCAAGTAAGATTAGAGTCGAACACACCCTGCCTGCAGCGAGAATCGAACCCGCAATCTCAGTGTTGACAGACCGCGTGATCAATAGTAGACGAACTACCTTGACCACTCGGCCACCGAGGCCCCGTTTATTGTCGTGCATGTGGCTGCAAAGAAATGCATTTTCTGCATCTTGAATCCTCAATCTATCTCACAATCACAGTGCTGCATTTATACAAAAAGTGAATACTTCGACCTTGTTGCAACTTCATACATATTTTGTGCACCACTTAGCAATAGTAAACATACTCAGCTTGTTTATCTTTCAATGTATGCAACTAACAGTAACAATTCAAAGATGTGTTTTTGAGAATTAACTCTGTATTTCCTCTATATTCAAAAATTTAATAAATGCAGATGTTGCCAATGTATTACTCTCCACCAAGTTGTTATGGCCAAAAATTCCTGAAAGACATAACAGAAATATTCAGTTTTCCTTTTTAGATCTCTCTGATGGCTAAATCAATAAATTGTTGTATCTGCAAGAAACGCTGTCAGCTTAACAACAGAAGACGCTGTTTCACTGGTGTTCTTAGAAAGTACCTAACATCAGAATTACAACGCAACATCACTGATTCAGATAGACTTTGCTCCAGATGCACAAGCAAGATATATAAGCAATCAAAATCAACCATTACAATCCGTTCTCGTACAGTTCATACAGATACTTTAATAGATGAAAATAATTCTAACAGATCCAAAAAATTCTTCACTTCTCCAAAATCAATCAGACTACAAATCAAATCAGCACCCAGAACACACAGGTATTGCATTGTATGTAGAAAACAATCCAGTCAGCATTGCAGATTAGTTACTATATCATCTCAAGCCAGAACACAAGCATTCATTGAAAAGGGAATTTTTATTACCCACCATTGCCGCTGCTGTAAAAGTCATTTAGAAAACAAATATTCTTTTCATCTGAAGCATTAAATACATTACAGTGGTCTAAAGATTTTGAATACTTTTCCCGGACAGATATTTCCAAGCTTTTAAATGATATAAGAACAATACTGAACACAACATCTTCCAGGCTGAACTTTGATATTCTTGCTCTAATGACAGATGAAACTTACTATAACTTAACTGGAGTAAGAAAAGACCAATTTAATGACTTAATTAGTTACATGTCAACCATCAGAAATACTGGGGTCCGATCCGTACGAACATGTCTTGGTGTATTTCTCACAAAACTAAGAGTTGGTCTATCAAACAATGTGCTCAGTATACTGTTTAGATATCTCAGGTACAAAGAATTATACATGCTACAAGAAGAACTTTAGTGGAAACTTTTGTGCCACATACAGTTGGTTTTCAGCATATTACACATGAGGACTTCGTTGTTAACCATACTACTCCAATTGCCAAAAAATTGTTCACAACTGATTTAAACCAAGCAGTGATAGTTCTTGATGGAACCTATCTGTTTATTCAGAAGAGTAGTGACTATTCTTTTCAGCGCAAGTCATTCAGTATGCACAAACACCGACCACTAGTTAAACCTTTGCTGATAGTTGGTACTGATGGTTATATCCTGCCTGTGTTAGGTCCTTATTTTGCAGATGGTCATAATAATGATGCCGCAATTACAACTCATGCTATCACACACAATATTGAAATGCAGATTGGCTGCAGATCAATGACATATTAATGCACATCTATATATAATGTACTTTCTTTATGCTAAGTTTCATTAAATTTCATCAAGCGGTTTAGGAAGAGTTGCGCTTACAAGGGATGTGGACAGACTGACAGACGGACAGACAGACAGACAGACGGACAGACAGATAGAGTGATTTTTATACCCCAAAACAAGTGTGCGAGGGTATAATAATATGTGTTCATGTTTTAATTCAAACTAGAAGTTAGATCAAAAAAGACAATTATCTATATTTTTAACTGATAAATGACTGATGGATTAATTAATACCGGTACTTAATATAATGTGATAATGTTATTGGTTACAATTATACAATATACTTTGTTAGACATAGCTTGATTATTATCTGTAAACATAGTCCTTGTTTAGCATCAGCTTCGGTGCCATTTTTACTTTACGTTGGGATAACAGTAATAAGAAGGTATGGCTGATTAGACTATGAAGGAGTATGAGGTAGCAGTCTTGATCTGTTATGGCGGATAATAAAAACACATTGGCCTCAATGGAACTTTAAACTATGAAGTGCATTGTTAAGTTATTCTAACTTAATAAGGATCCTTTGTACCTTATATCTCAGATAGTGGCAGCATTTAATGTTTATTTTGTTGTAATCAAAATGAATTAAATATTTGGAAGTTGAATGATTAAAGATTGAACTATATTTCTGACAGGCGATGGTTAAATGATAAAAGATTGAACTATATTTCTAACACGCAATGGTTTTAATGATAAAAGATTGAACTATATTTCTGACAGGCAATGGCTTTAATGATAAAAGATTGAACTATATTTCTGACACGCAATGGTTTTAATGATAAAAGATTGAACTATATTTCTGGTTTTAATGCCAGTATTGTAAAATTAATTACTGTTATATAGGTCGCTATCAGGATTTATCAGCCAGAAAACATGTAATATACATTTCTGAGGGCTGTGAAATCCTTATTGCACATGAAAACAGACTTGAACTGATCAAAGCCAGGTTAATATTGGATTCCGCTTGACTACAGTTCAGCAGAATCGTGCAGCATGACTACTGTCAAATTAATATGTATTGGTTACGAAAATTCCATCGTCACACGCTAGTACACATGTACTATGTCTATGTCTACGATTCACCCCGGTTAATGAAGCTATATTTTATAGCGGATTTGGGGGAGGGGTCTAGACCGCTGGACATAGTGCAGGCGATTTGGTGCCACAGTGTCACAACGGTGTGAGTTCGATTCCCGCTGAGGGTAAACAAAAATTTAACAGTGTTAAAAATCTAATTCAAACAGTGTTGGGCTTAATATGTAGAAGTATATATATATATATATATATATATATATATTGCTGGTTGGTAGACTCTTTAGACTTTTATATAATATTTTGAACTACCTGTATTGTGTTTTTACACGATCCCAGTGGACTTATATTATTCCATCACCGAATGAAAAAATACTTTAAGCATTTAGTTAAACGCCACTGATGAGTCTTAAGTATACGAAACGCGCGTCTGGCGTAATGAATTTGTCACCTTGGTAATTTTGATTATATCTTGTTGGAATATTTGAGCAAAGCCAAGTAACAGCACGGCACGTCCGCGGCTGGCGGACTTGGGAAGCAACTATTTTGGGTTAAGTTGGAAATGAGGAAGTTTAAGATCAATATGTTATGACTTGTTTACATCATTTATTTTTATTGACATTCAATGACTAAGGCCATTCGTTGGTCAGTCTTTGTCTAAATTTTTGACTAGAAACACCGTCATTTGTATCGTTGCATAATCCTCTAGACTTATATATATTTATCTAATTATTATTAAATATTGGATATAGATTCCTTGTCACTTTTTTGTGAAATAAAAAACGCGTTCTGTTACGGTATGTTTGTTTAAACCGTTTCGATTTTTTTTTACAAACATGTTTGTTGATATGTATAATAATACTAAAGTCGTGAACCTTTATTTCGTTTGGAACAGTGTAACGCCTTCCAATATCAGATGAGCCATCTTGCATCGACTCATAATCCACAATATGCAGACGACCAACAAAATTTCCGTCGGGTTATTTATTTATTTATTAATTGATTGATTGATTGGATGTCTGCTTTACGTCCAGCGAGCAGTATTTCAGCTATATTCAGGAATGCAACAAGTTAACAAACAATAAGGGAATACAATTTTGACTGCCACTGGAAAAGTATGGAGTTTTGGGTAAGGGCGGAACATTAGCCTTTTGTAGCGGCTACAATGAGCCTACTCTTTTTCGAAATCTACAAAAGGGGTCTTTATCATGCAAGAAGCGTGGCACTCTCCAAACACGTTACCCACTGCGGTCCGCGGTCAGGCTTTCCGTATTATGACCTGACAACCCCCCCCCCAACGGAAGGGTATCCATATCCGCCACCCGGGGACGCGCTGGGCTACTCTGTGCGTCGAACACTGGGAACCCTCCCAATAAGGTCCCAGTATTTATTTATTACAATCTACTGCGCGGATTATACTTGTAATTGGATATTTTTCGTGATTGAAAATTACATTCAATATAGAAAATGCTAAAAAGCTGTTTATTTGATAACATATGTATATTTAGAATGACAATATAATCCTATGCATCAACCCATGCTCTTTACCTCTTAGTTGAAGATAAGGAGTCGTATAGTTGTAACTTTTTAAATGCCTTTTAGTATATTTATGCAAACATTCAAGATAACAAAGAAATAATTGCAAATTAGAGTTGTTAGTATCAGAATGCCTCCCTGATTTGTCAAGATAATTTAGAAGAAATAATATGTTAATGTGTTAATACAAGCTACATGTAGACGTTAAATTCAGAATAGAAAATTAATTATATTTATAACTGATAAATCGTTGATCAGTTGAACACTGCCGCAAACTGAATACTTAATTAAAACAATTTAACAATGAATCATTTTTGAACAATACCATTGTAAATTGCGAAATTGAAATTTCTTATGATCAATAATACAGTATAATTGCTTATACATGTCTTGATTAATAGTGGTAAGCAGACTCCTTGTAGTTATGGGGTGATATACCTGTTCTTCGTCCAAGAAAAGTGAACATTATATACAAGGTATAAGCATGAAGTAGAGTCTGTGATACCCGTCGTTCATGTATTTCTGACAATTGAACTATTTCAAGAATCACAGGACTAAAATAGTATAGCTAACTAGACCGTAAGGGAGTATGTATTGCCAGTTGTCCTTATATTCTTCTGTTGTGGAAAATATTATTATATACATTGGCATCAATGGAACTATTTTATTAAGTATTTAGTTAATTTAGGGCAATTTTAGGAAATTAAATGTTAAACTGTAGTTTAGTTTTGTCCCAATAAAGATCATATGAATCTTATTTTTCTCGTTTAATCGTTATTTGCAATATTGAAAAATAGGTCTCGCCACTAATACATTTTTATCATTTGATTGATTTAACAAAATAACGTCATAAACAGAAATAGGGACGTCATAAAAAGTACAACTTCCATTTATCGCGTATTCAAGTCATGTCCATATTTTGGGGTTGGAAGAAGTTATATTTCATTTCTAAAATTTACTTGTTTTTAAAATTAGAGATGGAGGTAATAACAAAATGCCGAACACCAAGAAAACGGGTTTTCTATGCATTTAGTGCTGCGAGTAATTAATAGAACCAACACCAAGGAAATGGGTTTTCTTTGCATTCGGTGCTGTAAAGAATAAAAATTCAATAATTTTACTATCGCGATTGTAGAAATCCGATAATCCACTCGTACCAATAAGATAAAACATATCACAGTTAGTGGCAACACGTACAAAGAAAAACTGTAACAAAACGAGAAAAGAAAACCGTTTCGACACCTGTGACAATACCAAAAAAGAAAACCGTGTAGGCACCTATAACAATACGAAAAAAGACCAAACTTTTGATTCCCGTAACAATTTGAAAAAGGAAAACCTATCCGATACCCGTAACAATACGAAAAAAGAAAACCATTTAGACACCTGTAACAATACGAAAAAAGGAAACCGTTCCGACACCCGTAACAATTCGAAAAAAGAAAACCGTTCTTACACGTGTAACAATACTAAAAGAAAACCATTCCGATACCCGTTAAAGAACGATAAAAGAAAACAGTTCCGACACCGTAACAATCGGAAAAAAGAAAAACCGTTCTTACACGTGTAACAAATTGGGCTAGCTGTAAAAATGCATCCAACCTGGATAAGATATTTAAACTACAGAAAAGAACTGCACGGATTATTCTTAATTTTAATAATGTCTTCATACCATCAAATGAACTTTTTTATAGATTGAAATGAATGCCAATAATTGATTATTTTGTATATAAAAAAAGCTATTTTTGTTTTTAGTCTATTAATCAACTGACACCTGAATACTTGTATGTTCTTTATTCTTTTAAAAAAAGATTATTTTAATAACATGTATAAAAGAATTATTGTAGTCTTCGAAGAAACGCACTTCTTCTTATGTCGTGCATGTAATTTATGTTTCTTTTCTATAACACTTGTTTTCTTTTTTCACTTTTATAACTTACTTTTGTAAATATTGTATACACATACAGAACCATATTGTGAACTTATCATTGTACTAAATATGTCATTCTGTCTAAATAAAGGATATTATTATTATTATAACAATACGAAAAAAGAAAACCGTTCCGACATCCGTAACAATACGAAAACAGAAAAAACGTTCTTACCCGTGTAACAATACGAAAACAGAAAAACCGTTCCTACACGTGTAACAATACGAAAACAGAAAAACCGTTCTTACACGTGTAACAACACGAAAAAAGAAAAACCTTTTTTTACACGTGTAACAATACGAAAAAAGAAAAAACCTTTCTTACACGTGTAACAATACGAAAAAAGAAAAACCGTTCTTACACGTGTAACAATACGAAAAAAGAAAAACCTTTCTTACACGTGTAACAATACGAAAAGCGAAAACCGTTGCAACACCCGTAAAAGAACGATAAAAGAAAACAGTTCCGACACCCGTAACAATACGGAAAACGAAAAACCGTTCCGATAACTGTAGCAATATGAAACAGAATACCGTTTCGACACCCGTAGCGATACGAAAAAAGAAAACCGTTCTGAAACCCATACTAATAGCAAATCCCGTCCTTTACAGATTAATTATTTTACTTTTCAAATTGTATATTTGTGTTTAAGGATGTTGTAAGCTTGAACTACATTTAAACAATTTCTGATAGACAGTAGTTTTAGTGTCAAATTATTGCACAATTATGTCAACTAAGTGTACGCAATCATGATTGAACAGTTAAGTGATAACGATCGAGGCTAACGGCCATAAAACATAATACCAAATTCACTAAGCTGCCATAATTTGTTCTATTGCCCGGTTGGCTTTTAAGCTGATTGCATTCTTGTACCAAAGTCGTAAAATATCACTTTCGATGAGAATGTCAATCTTAAAACATCATAAAGTAACGATAAGTAATATGGTTTAAATTGAAGCCAAAAAGAAAGCAGCGTTATAATAATTACAATGATAAATATGAATTCCTGATCATTTTTACGTTTAATTACAACCGCAAGGTCTATATTGAATTTTTATGGGGTTTTTCTTTTTTTGTTAATAATCATTTTAATCGTATTTAAAATTTTAATCCTACAAAAGTCACGATGCTGCTTATGCAATAAGTGGTTTACTTTCAGACTATCCCTGTTTGCAAATATTCATATATATTTCAAACGAAATGTTCTTAAATTCTAATTAGAAACCATAGTATAAAATAGAGATGTCAATACCAAATTACAGAATGTAATGACCGTTCTTTCATGTTTACTGCGGATACATTGTAATTAGAATATGGTATATATAAATTGTTTTTCACGTTCTCATATTATCGACTTTTGAACACTAACGCAATAAATATAAGAAATATCTCTAAACAATGGGGCAGGCTACACCTTAACTAGCCTATCTTAGCGATGATGAATACTCAATTTACCTTTGTGTACGTGTTACAAAAATAACCACATATTAAGGGTTGCTTGATTTCGCGAATATTTTCTTATCGTCTAGCAAACAGTGTTTCAGCTAAATTCTGGACAAGAACAAATTTACAAACAGTAAATTAACGGTGCAAATGGATTGACTAATACCACTGGAAATGGTAGGGACGGAGATTTCGGTTTTTTTGTAGATACATTAAGCACACTTTTTGTAAATCTACTTATACAATATTTTTCGGAAATGCATATTAAATTTCGTCAAAGATAAAAAGGATAATAGAATTTAGTACTCCAGACAAGCGTTTTGTCAGGTCAAAACTCTTAATTGCGCTCAACAATAAGTTTTAAAATCCAAATAATTAAGATGTTGTAAGGCTTTTATTACCAACATAACAAGACATTATATCAATTCCGTCTGAGGCTATTTACACTTTGTAAATAGAAAAACCTTAGAATTAAAATAACAATATTAGAAATTTTATGTTAGTAAATTTCGACAACGATAACATCAAATTACATTTAATATCGCAATTGCGAAAAAAGGTAAGACGATATCTTTATTTCTTTTTTGAAGTTTTCAACCGACAATGTATGTTTTTGAATGATGTTTTGACGCCGCTTTCAGCAATTTTTCAGCTTTATCGTGGCGTCCAGTTTTTATTGGGAGAGAAAATCAGAGTACCGGAAGAGAACCCGGATCTTCGGTAGGAAAACTGCCAATCCTTGTCAATTAGGACTTCCCCGCAGTGAGACTTGAACTCGCAACCTCAGTGTTGACGGACCACGTGATCAATAGTAGACGAACGAATTTAACCACTCGGCCACGAAGCCCCTATTCGGCAATGCTATTTTATTATGGCTTTTTTTTTGCTTTAGCGGCAATGTCTTCAACATACGATAGAGGACATCTAGAGGAATAATTAACAGCATTGTGTCATGTATTTACAAATCACTATTACTGTATATTCAATGCGAATTTAATTACCTTAAAGAGATGGTTGTGTAAAGGGACTGAATTGCGTCAACACTATTTCACAATAAGTGTACATCTCAAACTTTTTTCACAAATATGAGCAGTTTTCATTGCATCGAAATGTAATAAACAAAAGTTTTGAAATAGAGTGTGGTCTTCTTGCATAACCTTTCTTAATTTCCTTTTATTTAACAACGCCAGTTAATGTAGGATTCAAAATACTAAAATACACCATCCTATCATCTTACGTTCTTCGCTCTTTTGCGATGTTGAATGTAATGTTATGAATTCTCAAAAATAATATTTTTTATCTTCTACCCACAACAACTGTTTAAATAAGGTTACTCTATACAAAAGGAGAACAAGCCAAGTCTGTGTTAGACACCGTTGTGACATACATGCATTGAGTTGCTTAACAGTAGAAGCTATAATTTGTTAACATACTTAAGGAT
>OX104123.1:55603805-55803828 GCA_944474755.1 Limnoperna fortunei
GTAGGTATAATTCCATATAGGGTACAGGGGACCAGATTAAGGATTCTGACCAGGAATCAGAGCATAATAATGTAGATTTACCTGGATAGTTCTTGAAAGTCGCCACAAATCCATTGCATCTAGGACGTAGCTGTTGAATTTATTCTATATAATATATATATGGAGTTATTTTAAAATTTTAAAATTCAATCTTGTTCTCTGAAACCACTGTGCCAATTGACATCAAACTTTGTTACAATGCTCATTGGATAAACCTTTATAAGGTTTGTTTTGTATGGTCCTCTATAAAGTGTGTTTTTTCTGCGATTTGGATATTCAAAATGGCCACCACCATTAGATTGAGTTAAAGATATCACCTTTAAGGTAAATTTTTTTAAAAATGTTTCTTCTCTTTAACCAGTTAACCGATTCAAACACCAGTATTGGATGATTCTATATAAAAAATATGTTTATACCATTAAAATGTCAATCATGACAGACTTAGTTGTACATAGGAATCTTTATGTCATTCCTGTACTGCAAAGCTAATTGAAACCATATTGTTTGAATGTTTATTGGAATTTTCTCTTAAAATTTGTGTTTATTTGATTGGAAATCCAAGATGGCTGCCATTTGTGTAGGAATTGATAAAACATAGATACTTATGGATAAATGCCTACAATAGATTAAACTTGTTAAAACCAGACAGCAAAATTAATTAGATTTTTCTCAACAAAGATAATGTTGTTAATGACAGAAGAAAATTGAATATTACCAGACTTAGTTTAACATCAGGGAAATGTTGTCCTGATTACCAGACTTAGTTTAACATCAGGGAAATGTCGTCCGCATTACCAGACTTAGTTAAACATCAGGGAAATGTCGTCCGCATTACCAGACTTAGTTTAACATCAGGGAAATGTTGTCCTGATTACCAGACTTAGTTTAACATCAGGGAAATGTCGTCCGCATTACCAGACTTAGTTTAACATCAGGGAAATGTTGTCCTGATTACCAGACTTAGTTAAACATCAGGGAAATGTTGTCCTGATTACCAGACTTAGTTTAACATCAGGGAAATGTCGTCCTGATTACCAGACTTAGTTTAACATCAGGGAAATGTCGTCTTCATTCCCTATATATAAATTACCAGACTTAGTTTAACATCAGGGAAATGTCGTCCTGATTACCAGACTTAGTTTAACATCAGGGAAATGTCGTCCGCATTACCAGACTTAGTTAAACATTAGGGAAATGTTGTCCTGATTACCAGACTTAGTTTAACATCAGGGAAATGTCGTCCTGATTACCAGACTTAGTTTAACATCAGGGAAATGTCATCCTGATTACCAGACTTAGTTTAACATCAGGGAAATGTCGTCCTGATTACCAGACTTAGTTTAACATCAGGGAAATGTCGTCCTGATTACCAGACTCAGTTTAACATCAGGGAAATGTTGTCCTGATTACCAGACTTAGCTTAACATCAGGGAAATGTCGTCCTGATTACCAGACTTAGTTAAACATCAGGGAAATGTTGTCCTGATTACCAGACTTAGTTTAACGTCAGGGAAATGTCGTCCTGATTACCACACTTAGTTTAACATCAGGGAAATGTCGTCCTGATTACCAGACTTAGTTAAACATCAGGGAAATGTTGTCCTGATTACCAGACTTAGTTTAACATCAGGGAAATGTCGTCCGCATTACCAGACTTAGTTTAACATCAGGGAAATGTCGTCCTGATTACCAGACTTAGTTTAACATCAGGGAAATGTCATCCGCATTACCAGACTTAGTTAAACATCAGGGAAATGTCGTCATGATTAACAGACTTAGTTTAACATCAGGGAAATGTCGTCCTGATTACCAGACTTAGTTAAACATCAGGGAAATGTCGTCCGCATTACCAGACTTAGTTTAACATCAGGGAAATGTCGTCCTGATTACCAGACTTAGTTTAACATCAGGGAAATGTTGTCCTGATAGTTTAACATCAGGGAAATGTCGTCCGCATTACCAGACTTAGTTTAACATCAGGGAAATGTCATCCTCATTACCAGACTTAGTTTAACATCAGGGAAATGTCGTCCTCATTACCAGACTTAGTTTAACATCAGGGAAATGTCGTCCTCATTACCAGACTTAGTTAAACATCAGGGAAATGTCATCCTCATTACCAGACTTAGTTTAACATCAGGGAAATGTCGTCCTGATTACCAGACTTAGTTTAACATCAGGGAAATGTCGTCCTGATTACCAGACTTAGTTTAACATCAGGGAAATGTCGTCCTCATTACCAGACTTAGTTTAACATCAGGGAAATGTCGTCGCATTACCAGACTTAGTTTAACATCAGGGAAATGTCGTCCTCATTACCAGACTTAGTTTAACATCAGGGAAATGTCGTCCGCATTACCAGACAGTTAAACATCAGGGAAATGTTGTCCTGATTACCAGACTTAGTTTAACATCAGGGAAATGCCATCCTGATTACCAGACTTAGTTTAACATCAGGGAAATGTCGTCCTGATTACCAGACTTAGTTTAACATCAGGGAAATGTCGTCCGCATTACCAGACTTAGTTTAACATCAGGGAAATGTCGTCCTGATTACCAGACTTAGTTTAACATCAGGGAAATGTCATCCGCATTACCAGACTTAGTTTAACATCAGGGAAATGTCGTCCTGATTACCAGACTTAGTTTAACATCAGGGAAATGTCGTCTTCATTGCCTATATATAAATTACCAGACTTAGTTTAACATTAGGGAAATGTCGTCCGCATTACCAGACTTAGTTTAACATCAGGGAAATGTTGTCCTGATTACCAGACTTAGTTTAACATCAGGGAAATGTCGTCTTCATTGCCTATATATAAATTACCAGACTTAGTTTAACATCAGGGAAATGTCGTCTTCATTGTTTATATATAATTCAGATGTGAGAGCCTCTTCTTACTCATCTGAGCATCCAGGCTCTGTTTTATATATAAGAGGTCACAAAGGTTACCATTTGATTAAACAGGCTCAGTTTTATACATAAGAGGTCACAAAGGTTACCATTTGATTAAACAGGCTCAGTTTTATACATAAGAGGTCACAAAGTTTACCATTTGACTAAACATGCTCAGTTTTATACATAAGAGGTCACAAAGTTTACCATTTGACTAAACAGGCTCAGTTTTATACATAAGAGGTCACAAAGGTTACCATTTGACTAAACATGCTCAGTTTTATACATAAGAGGTCACAAAGGTTACATAAATTAAATCACTTGTATACACATTGTAACACATCCATGTACACAGCACACAGCCTCTCCTACATACAGCATTAGTTAAATAATCACTTATTTCAGAGTCTGTTATGAGCTAACCATTTGTATATTCTATAACAGATGCAGGACCTAGCAGTGCTAGAGGAAGTTATAAGGATGGTTCTGGAGATTGTCAACAGTTGTCTGACAAACTCTATCCACCATAATCCTAACTTGGTATACACACTGTTGTATCAAAAGGATATTTTCACTCAGTTCAGAACACATCCTACCTTCCAGGACCTGATACAGAATCTGGATACAGTAAGTATCGTTGTTATCTAAAT
This sequence comes from Limnoperna fortunei, assembly GCA_944474755.1. Taxonomy (NCBI): domain Eukaryota; kingdom Metazoa; phylum Mollusca; class Bivalvia; order Mytilida; family Modiolidae; genus Limnoperna; species Limnoperna fortunei. Next base: position 55,607,391 of record OX104123.1, read on the forward strand.
CAATGATGTAAATCAGGTTATTTTTGCATCAGGATATTTTGGTGTTTTTCTCTCAAAATCGGTGTGTTTAATTTTTGAGGTTTCGTCCAACTGATGTCTTAAATTTTGACACCTATGATAGTTGTTCTCTTTAAATTGCAGTAGTGAGCTAGGTAATTATACATTGGAAAATTATTTGCTTTGACGTTGTTGATCCAGCCATGATATCTAAAAAGTTTTATTAGATTATGTAATTACCACACATAAAATTCATTATTTTCCTTCTGTCAGTAAATTGCGATCATATTAAGTTTTAATCCTTTTTATATTCCAGGAGTATCATGATTGAATGACTATGGAGGTGCTATTTTTATTATCAATATCAGAGTCTAATTAGTAAATGATAAGCCGGACATAATATGTGTGAATAGAAATTCATAAATTGTGTTTTCTTAACAGTTTTATAAAATAAAATGTAGATGTTAATACAGATATATATCTGTTGGTGAATGCTTTATTTTTTGTGTTTAATTTTGGCACTTTTACTGAAAGAACCAAAAACAAGCCAAAATAAAACTACAACTAAAATAACCTGATTTACAGTATATCACCTCTGAGGTCTCATTAGACAGGTGTCCTTTACTACATGTTCAGAAGTGTGAATTGTTTCTACAGAGGAATCTTAAAATAATAGTACATTAGTCATTATGTCATGCCCCATGTCCCATTAACAATTATGCCATGGTATACTGTACATCATGAAATAAAACAATTCTGTTAGGCTTAACATCTGTGTAAATTGTTATGGTAATTTATACAATCACATTAATTAGTATACTGGAATATTATTTTATAAATGTTATACCACGCAAGCATATTAACCATTTTTGTATTCTTGGACCTAACGATTATGTTAGAACAAACACAGAATTTTATGTGATAATGATTGTCTTCTTGTCAGGTCCTTTGTTACTACTCTACTAAGTTAGCCATGGACCTAACGATTATGTTAGAACAAACACAGAATTTTATGTGATAATGATTGTCTTCTTGTCAGGTCCTTTGTTACTACTCTACTAAGTTAACCATGGACCTAACGATTATGTTAGAACAAACACAGAATTTTATGTGATAATGATTGTCTTCTTGTCAGGTCCTTTGTTACTACTCTACTAAGTTAACCATGGACCTAATGATTATGTTAGAACAAACACAGAATTTTATGTGATAATGATTGTCTTCTTGTCAGGTCCTTTGTTACTACTCTACTAAGTTAGCCATGGACCTAACGATTATGTTAGAACAAACACAGAATTTTATGTGATAATGATTGTCTTCTTGTCAGGTCCTTTGTTACTACTCTACTAAGTTAGCCATGGACCTAACGATTATGTTAGAACAAACACAGAATTTTATGTGATAATGATTGTCTTCTTGTCAGGTCCTTTGTTACTACTCTACTAAGTTAACCATGGACCTAACGATTATGTTAGAACAAACACAGAATTTTATGTGATAATGATTGTCTTCTTGTCAGGTCCTTTGTTACTACTCTACTAAGTTAACCATGGACCTAATGATTATGTTAGAACAAACACAGAATTTTATGTGATAATGATTGTCTTCTTGTCAGGTCCTTTGTTACTACTCTACTAAGTTAGCCATGGACCTAACGATTATGTTAGAACAAACACAGAATTTTATGTGATAATGATTGTCTTCTTGTCAGGTCCTTTGTTACTACTCTACTAAGTTAGCCATGGACCTAACGATTATGTTAGAACAAACACAGAATTTTATGTGATAATGATTGTCTTCTTGTCAGGTCCTTTGTTACTACTCTACTAAGTTAACCATGGACCTAATGATTATGTTAGAACAAACACAGAATTTTATGTGATAATGATTGTCTTCTTGTCAGGTCCTTTGTTACTACTCTACTAAGTTAGCCATGGACCTAACGATTATGTTAGAACAAACACAGAATTTTATGTGATAATGATTGTCTTCTTGTCAGGTCCTTTGTTACTACTCTACTAAGTTAACCATGGACCTAATGATTATGTTAGAACAAACACAGAATTTTATGTGATAATGATTGTCTTCTTGTCAGGTCCTTTGTTACTACTCTACTAAGTTAGCCATGGACCTAACGATTATGTTAGAACAAACACAGAATTTTATGTGATAATGATTGTCTTCTTGTCAGGTCCTTTGTTACTACTCTACTAAGTTAACCATGGACCTAATGATTATGTTAGAACAAACACAGAATTTTATGTGATAATGATTGTCTTCTTGTCAGGTCCTTTGTTACTACTCTACTAAGTTAACCATGGACCTAATGATTACGTTAGAACAAACACAGAATTTTATGTGATAATGATTGTCTTCTTGTCAGGTCCTTTGTTACTACTCTACTAAGTTAGCCATGGACCTAACGATTATGTTAGAACAAACACAGAATTTTATGTGATAATGATTGTCTTCTTGTCAGGTCCTTTGTTACTACTCTACTAAGTTAACCATGGACCTAATGATTATGTTAGAACAAACACAGAATTTTATGTGATAATGATTGTCTTCTTGTCAGGTCCTTTGTTACTACTCTACTAAGTTAACCATGGACCTAATGATTATGTTAGAACAAACACAGAATTTTATGTGATAATGATTGTCTTCTTGTCAGGTCTTTGTTACTACTCTACTAAGTTAACCATGGACCTAATGATTACGTTAGAACAAACACAGAATTTTATGTGATAATGATTGTCTTCTTGTCAGGTCCTTTGTTACTACTCTACTAAGTTAACCATGGACCTAATGATTACGTTAGAACAAACACAGAATTTCATGTGATAATGATTGTCTTCTTGTCAGGTCCTTTGTTACTACTCTACTAAGTTAACCATGGACCTAATGATTACGTTAGAACAAACACAGAATTTCATGTGATAATGATTGTCTTCTTGTCAGGTCCTTTGTTACTACTCTACTAAGTTAACCATGGACCTAATGATTATGTTAGAACAAACACAGAATTTCATGTGATAATGATTGTCTTCTTGTCAGGTCCTTTGTTACTACTCGGCCAAACTGGAACAAGCAGGAACAAACTTATCACCACAGCAGGTGTTGGAGGTTATAAAAGAAGGCTCGAAGACTTTCCGTAGAGACCGTTTAAAGGTAAATAGTGGCTTTTACTGACAAGTACACATAAATAATACCTGTAATGTCAAGAAAGGACCAATAAATAATACCTGTAATGTCAAGAAAGGACCAATAAATAATACATGTAATGTCAAGAAAGGATCAATAAATAATACATGTAATGTCAAGAAAGTACCAATAAATAATACCTGTAATGTCAAGAAAGGACCAATAAATAATACATGTAATGTCAAGAAAGGACCAATAAATAATACATGTAATGGCAAGAAAGGACCAATAAATAATACATGTAATGTCAAGAAAGTACCAATAAATAATACCTGTAATGTCAAGAAAGGATCAATAAATAATACCTGTAATGTCAAGAAAGGATCAATAAATAATACCTGTAATGTCAAGAAAGGATCAATAAATAATACCTGTAATGTCAAGAAAGGATCAATAAATAATACCTGTAATGTCAAGAAAGGATCAATAAATAATACATGTAATGTCAAGAAAGGATCAATAAATAATACCTGTAATGTCAAGAAAGGATCAATAAATAATACATGTAATGTCAAGAAAGTACCAATAAATAATACCTGTAATGTCAAGAAAGGATCAATAAATAATACCTGTAATGTCAAGAAAGTACCAATAAATAATACCTGTAATGTCAAGAAAGGATCAATAAATAATACCTGTAATGTCAAGAAAGGATCAATAAATAATACATGTAATGTCAAGAAAGGATCAATAAATAATACATGTAATGTCAAGAAAGGACCAATAAATAATACCTGTAATGTCAAGAAAGGACCAATAAATAATACCTGTAATGTCAAGAAAGGATCAATAAATAATACATGTAATGTCAAGAAAGGACCAATAAATAATACCTGTAATGTCAAGAAAGGACCAATAAATAATACATGTAATGTCAAGAAAGGATCAATAAATAATACATGTAATGTCAAGAAAGGATCAATAAATAATACCTGTAATGTCAAGAAAGTACCAATAAATAATACCTGTAATGTCAAGAAAGGATCAATAAATAATACCTGTAATGTCAAGAAAGGATCAATAAATAATACATGTAATGTCAAGAAAGGACCAATAAATAATACCTGTAATGTCAAGAAAGGATCAATAAATAATACCTGTAATGTCAAGAAAGGATCAATAAATAATACATGTAATGTCAAGAAAGGACCAATAAATAATACCTGTAATGTCAAGAAAGGACCAATAAATAATACCTGTAATGTCAAGAAAGTACCAATAAATAATACATGTAATGTCAAGAAAGGACCAATAAATAATACCTGTAATGTCAAGAAAGGACCAATAAATAATACCTGTAATGTCAAGAAAGGATCAATAAATAATACATGTAATGTCAAGAAAGGACCAATAAATAATACCTGTAATGTCAAGAAAGGACCAATAAATAATACATGTAATGTCAAGAAAGGATCAATAAATAATACATGTAATGTCAAGAAAGGATCAATAAATAATACATGTAATGTCAAGAAAGGACCAATAAATAATACCTGTAATGTCAAGAAAGGATCAATAAATAATACCTGTATTGTCAAGAAAGGATCAATAAATAATACATGTAATGTCAAGAAAGGATCAATAAATAATACCTGTAATGTCAAGAAAGTACCAATAAATAATACATGTAATGTCAAGAAAGGACCAATAAATAATACATGTAATGTCAAGAAAGGACCAATAAATAATACCTGTAATGTCAAGAAAGGACCAATAAATAATACATGTAATGTCAAGAAAGTACCAATAAATAATACATGTAATGTCAAGAAAGTACCAATAAATAATACCTGTAATGTCAAGAAAGGACCAATAAATAATACATGTAATGTCAAGAAAGGACCAATAAATAATACCTGTAATGTCAAGAAAGGATCAATAAATAATACATGTAATGTCAAGAAAGGACCAATAAATAATACCTGTAATGTCAAGAAAGGATCAATAAATAATACATGTAATGTCAAGAAAGGACCAATAAATAATACCTGTAATGTCAAGACATGACATTCTGTTTTAGAAACTACCTCTCTTGTCTGTGGGTTTGTTACATTCTTCCTTACACTTTGTTATAATTTGTCTGTCCGTCTGTATATCTGTCCACATCCCTTGAAAGCACAACTCTTCCTAAACCGCTTGATGAAATTTAATGAAACTTAGCATAAAGGAAGTATATAGAGATGTGCATGAAGGATTTTTATTGACCTTGGATATCATTAAGGGGAGATATAATTGGACTTGAAAGCGAAGTGGGGGTATCCATTTGTGAGCGTGCACACAGTCCAGACTTGTTTTATATTGTGAAGTAGTTTTATCAGTAAAAATACATAGTTATGCATTTTTTTGGAATTGAAGGTGTTTTTGTGAAGTGTAAAAAGAAATACAAAACTCATGTGACAGGTTTCTATATACCATGAGAAAGCTCCTGACAATCAATTTATCAGAGTACTCTAACATGAGTAATTTAAAAGACCCACACAGATTTTGGACAACAAAAACTTCTCAAATCCAAACAGTTACACGATTTGACTTCAAAAAAGTTTATTTTTGGTTCATACGCAACATCCAGATTCATTGTTACATCATTCTGATTGGTCAACTGTTATCATTCATGTTTGGATTCAATGTATTGATACATGCTGCAATAAAATAGTCAATCTTTGAAAAAAAATAAAAGACTTGAAAATGAAAATTATTCTTAAATGTATGGAATTATAAGAAATGATGAACTTGTCAACTCACTCACAAACTTATCATTAAGCCCCATTTGTGTTTCATTTAATCCTGGTATCAGTCATACACCAATTAATTTTTGGGCAGGCGAGACATATGTATGGGAATCCGGCAGCGGCGGCGTAAACATTTGACATCTTGCTTCATATCTTTGTAAGCCCAAGCCGTAAGTCCATTAAATTTGGTCCAGAGGTAGCTTATGATGAGTACTTGCCAGTCAGTCACCTGTCACCTGACCTTGACCTCAATTTCACGGTCCAGCGACTACGTTAAAGTTTTTGGGTTACGACAGTTCCTCTGTAACTACGCATGGTAGGATGACAATATTTGGTGTATAGGTTGCTGATGACTAGTACATGACTGTCTGGTAGGTGTCACCTGACCTTGACCTCAATTTCACGGTCCAGTGACTACGTTAAAGTTTTTGGGTTACGACAGTTCCTCTGTAACTACGCATGGTAGGATGACAATATTTGGTGTATAGGTTGCTGAAGACTAGTACATGACTGTCTGGTAGGTGTCACCTGACCTTGACCTCAATTTCACGGTCCAGCAACTACATTAAAAGTTTTTGGGTTACGATAGTTCCTCTGTAACTACGCATGGTAGGATGACAATATTTGGTATATAGGTTGCTGATGAATAGTACATGACTGTCTGGTAGGTTCCACCTGACCTTGACCTCAATTTCACGGTCCAGCAACTACGTTAAAATTTTTGGGTTACGGCTGTTCCCCTGTAACTATGCAGGGTATGGTGACAATATTTTGTATACAGGCCGCTGCTGATATTAAATGCTATTTACGTAATGCTTATGACGAAATTTATTTTCGTTACTGATGCGGAATACAGGCGACATGTTTTTTTTTTGTGTCCACACTTGTGTAAAACAGTTTTTATTAGTTTGAAATAAATATATCATGCAATGTGCAGTCTAATTCAAGTTTTCAGGACCAAGTTGCACAATATGCACTCTGGTTTCCTATCCCAATAAAAACTGGCCATAAATTATTTTGGTAGTACATGATATGTTATGCTGTCAAATCATTAATATTTCATATTTTATTATTTTTTTTCCAGAAATTTCCAGACCTTAAGTTCAAATACGTAGAGGAAGATTCCCCCGAGGAGTTCTTCATTCCGTACATCTGGTCGTTGGTCTATCACTCATCTAACATGTACTTTAATGCCTCTAGAATTATCTTGTTTTCATTGTCAAGTTCATGATAAATAACAGTGATCTGATTGTTCCAAAATGGAAATCGATGGGGCCTTGGTGGCCAAGCAAATTTGGTTGTTGCCCATCTAGTATTGATAACTGTCATGTCAACAGTGGGGGTGAAAGTTCGATCCCAAAACTAGCCTTATTTGACATGGATTTCCAGTATTCCTGCCAAAGGTCTGGGATCTCACTCTGGCCCCCTACCCTATGAAAAAAATGGATGCCATTATATAGTTGTATTAAATGTGGCATTAAACAACATTAAATAACACAAACACACAATTTCTCTGAACATGATACTGCAATGAAAACCAGCTTGAGATGTGATATTATACTGATAATTGTAAAAAAAAATAATAAATCACTTATTGTATATGAATGGCTGTTCTGCTTAGCTGTATATTTGGCATCAATTTTAACATGCATTTTTTTTGCAACAGACTGTTTTATTTATTGTACATCACTAACTCATATTTTTGTTTGTGAGTAGCATGTTTTTATCAGTTTGTGTAGTCATATGGGTTTACCTGTATTTCAGACCATGCATTTAGGGATCACATCACCAGGTCTGTCATATAGTCTGTACTCCAACTGTCAAAAATATTATTTTACTGTTTTGATCGCCTGTATACCAGGTTATGTGTTTGCCTTTTGTATTGTTAGGTCTGTAACCGCAGCTTCAATCTCAATATAGATACAACAGCTCACACATTTATATACCTTTAATTTTTTTTATTGTGGACCCCTTATTTATACCTACAGTACTAATTTTGGTGGATTTCACTGAAAGGATTCCCTACTGCCTTGATTGGAGCAATGGTTAAAACCAGTTAAGGATCAACAAAAGTGTTTCTCCAACCATAAATGTTGAAACACACAAATAGAGTATTTGGTTTGTTATCAATATAATTATACCCCCCCCCCCTGTTTGGGTGGGTATATAGGAATCGCCCTGTCTGCCCGTCTGTCCACATCCCTTGTAAGCACTTCTTCTCCTAAACCGCTTGATAGATTTTGATGAAACTTTATATGAAGGAAGTACATCATATGTAGATGTGCATGAAGAATTTTCGTCCCTGTCTGATATTATTCAGGGGAGATAATTCGACTTGAAGTGAAGCGGGGGGTATCCCTTTGTGAGCGTGCTCCTAGTCCACACTTGTTTAATTTGCTTTACAAGATGAAATCTGATTGGTCAAATACATCAACACAGTTTATATGGTATAACTTACCTTGGTCAAATGACCTGTTCTAACGCCATTTAAATTCAAATTGTACAATGACATCTGCATCGCTGGGTCTGCTCTTAAAAATGTTAGGTATTCTTTATAATTAAATTGTACGGAATATTTCAAATTTCTAAACATGTTAAACTCAATAGCATGTTCAGAAATTTGAATTATTCCCTAATTACTGGTAAATTTGTGATATATTGATGTGATATTATGTAATTATATAGGTGTCCATTTTCATGTGTATTTATTACATATCATTATTTTAACTGTACAAATGGGAGCTTTATACATATGTATATAAAGGACAGAACAATGGCTAAGAGCTTGTACATAAATCATTTGTAAAATAGCACTATTGTTTGTTTTTTTATTTTATTAATGGCTGTAATAGGAATGCTTTAGTGTTTCATTTTATGCCACAACATGATTATTGTAAACAGGAAAGCCTTGAGATGTTTTGAACAACTAAATATGGTGACACAGAAATCATTGAAGAAATATGCCATCAACATAGTGTTAGTATACCCCTGCTTAGAAGAAGAGGGGTTGTACTGATTAACCCTTGTTGTCTTTCCTCCATCAATCTAGAACAAAAATTTACATTGTAATTTTCTAAGCAACTATAGGATGCAGAGGCCTCATGTTTGCATATTGTTTTATCCCATAGTATCATATGGTGTATAGAAATTTTATGTTCCTTGGTCCCCTACTTCCTGTTTACCGAATACTTTGTGTGAAAGTTGGGGTATTTCTAGTTTTTAATTGATTGATTGATTAATGGTGTTTAACGCCCAAGCAGCAATATTTCAGCTATATTCAGGCGATTTCTAGTTTTTATCCGCTGTCTATATACACACCATAGTGCCATACTTTGTATTCTGAATTATGTCATGACTGTTGTTTGTTTAATACTTGAATGAGGTTTGTGTACATTTGATTTTTGTAAATTAAATCGCATCTTCAAACTTCATTGGGTGCTGTTACTCCTTGTGTTTCCCCCAATAAAAACTGGACGCCATGATATAGCTGAAAAACTGTGTAACTAAAGTTTGATAATAAATTTGTATATAACTAAGTCATAATAAATTAATAAATTCTTTAAAAAATATTCTTAAATATATAACAATTTCAAACAATAATATGCACTATATAATAATTGATAATCCGGATGAGTACTTGAAGGCACGTGTGGTTAATATCATTGAAGGTTGTGTAATCCTTTGATTGTTTTACAATTAGCAATCACTGCCATAATTGACACACGCCTCGTTAAATGCTTATCGTAAAACAACAAACTGTAATAAAAGCCAGTTGAAAACGAAATTATAAGATTTTTTTTATGTTGTTGTGAAAAAAGTCGATGATTTATTTTTTATTACACATTTATAATTATTTATTTTGTTGTTATTTTTAGCGGAATCTGATAACGTATACAGAAGACTTAAAATAAAAAAAAAAAAAAACCATAAACAAAATTACACCGTCAATCACAAAAATCTTTTTTTTGAACTTCTTTGCATAATAATCACAACAAAAAAACTTTTTTTCTTTCTAGTCGGTAAAAAAAAGCTTCTTGTCGGTAATTATACTTCTTTTCGGTAAATAGTGAGACCCCAATTCTTTGGTCATCCTCACAAGTCAGGGTTTCTATGCCACATGTGTCCATGTGGATACATGTGGACACAGAAACCCTGACTTGTGAGGATGTTCTTTGGTCAAAATTTGTGCATTTCAGGTGGTCTTCAAATATTTAGCCCCGTGCGGGATCCGGGTGGCCAAAAGAATAGACTGCAGTCGCGCTATCTTGTTGTAAAAGGCGACTAAATAGCGCCCAGTACCCTGGCCGGCGTGTCAGGTCAGTTTGCTTAAAGACCGACTGGGATGTGTGCCCCAGGTGGTTGAATGGAGTAGAAATAATACATTCATCAAAATACTAGCATATCAAGCTAAGGATGTACAAAGTCCAAATTCTGAAGAAGATGAAAATTTTGTTTGAATTGTGAAAAGCTACCATGGTGTTAGGAAGCTTCCCTGTCTGTTAATATGTATTGACCGGAGGGAATACACAATTTTTTTGAAACGATTTTCACAATATTTCTGTTTTCTGAAATTGTTTCTTCTTCAAGTTATAGTATTCATATTTAATGAACAAGCAGCCTTCAATGTCTTTTACTTCATTTTATATGGCCTTGGAAGACGGGTCGTATTATAGCGGGTGGTTTCCACGGTAATGTCTGCTCTTTAACTCGAACAGTTGTACGATCTTCATGAAAGTTGGGAAAATGTTCATGGGCTTAAAATCTGGGACAAGTTCTATAACTTTAGCCACTTTAGAGTTATGACCCTTTATAATAAAAATGAAAAATTCGCTTTTACGCTTTCTAATGCAAACAGTTGTTATCCGATTCTCTTGAAACTTGGGGAAAATGTTTATGGGCATATCTTGACCAAGAATAATAGCCAGCCAAATTGATTCAGCCACTTCAGAGTTGTGGCCCTGTATTTATACAGAAAAATGGCAAATTAACATATCTCAAACAGTTGTTGTCTGATCTTCATGAAACCTTTGGAAAATATTTAAGGGGTTTGTAAATACCTTTAGAATGGGTAAAATCATGTTTCAACCACATATTTTAAACACTAATTCAAATAACATGCATATGTCCGCAAAAGATATTTAATCGGCTAGTTATCAAATTCATTTGGGTTATAAGAATTCCTGCATTTTAATACATCTACACCCATCTCAGTCAAACTTTTTAACCATTTACGAAAATTTTCGATGGACGTATTTTGTGGCACTTTGGAACATGTTTATAATAAAATTTTGAGTTGAACTTACTGTTAACTTCAAAATCAATTCTTATTATAAATCAAATGTGACTCCATCGGTGGACGAGCTGCTCTAGTATACAAGAGAGATAGCGGCAAACATCTGTACTACACGTGGCTCCAGCAGTGGACTGGCTTCTCTAGTAGACAGGAGATAGTGGCAAACATCTGTAGTACACGTGGCTCTAGCAGTGGACTGTCTTCTCTAGTAGACAAGAGATAGTGGCAAACATCTGTAGTACACCTGGCTCCAGCAGTGGACTGTCTTCTCTAGTAGACAAGAGATAGTGGCAAACATCTGTAGTACACCTGGCTCCAGCAGTAGAATGTCTTCTCTAGTAGACAAGAGATAGTGGCAAACGTCTGTAGTACACCTGGCTCCAGCAGTGGACTGAGACGGAGGAGAGAACTAAACATGGTAATCAAATGGCGGCAACAACATTAACCCTTGACATTTTCCTTATATTTACTTTAATGAATCTTCAGCAATAGTTAACCAAATTTGGTCGCCTGTCACCTGACACTGACAATTTTGCTTCGTAAGTTGTATTAATTCAGTTCCTTAGTAACCACTGAGCATGGTAGGATAACAATATTTGATATATATTGGTTGCAGATGAAAAGTACATTACAGTCTGGTATCTGACCTTGATCTCTATTTCACGGACCAGTGATTACAGTAAAGTTACTGAACTAAGTCAGTTCCTCGGTAAATATGCTTGGTAGGATGACAATATTTGGTATATATTGGTTGCTTATGAAAAGTACATGACAGTCTGGTAGCTGTTCCTTGACCTCAATTTCATGGTTCAGTGACTACTTTAAAGTTAATGAATTAGGGAATTTCCTCAGTAGCCATGATAATAAGATGAGTATATTTGATATTTATGTTGCTGATGAACGGTACATGACAGTCTGGTAGGTGTTACATGACCTTGACCTCAATTTCATGGTTCAGTGACTCCGTTTTTGAATTGGGTAGGTTCCTCTGTAATAATGCATTATAATTTATATAATGAGATGTGCATGTTGCTCATGAAGTTTTTCTCTACTAATGCGAAATGCCGATGAGACATTCTTGTCTTTCCATTAATAAATCGTTAAGATTAAATTAGGAGAACCAATAAAAATATCTAATGCATCGTTCTTTGTCAATCAAAATTAAAACAACAATGTAATCGGGAAAATTGTTAATGTGTTTAGTTGCAAGTCATAAGTGGTTTCTATTGATATTGCAATATAATTTTTTTAAATATGGTATTCTGATAAGTCTTTTCTTCTTATTCCATTTGCCTTTAAAAGTGTTTTATGTGAGTTGAGTTCGAAGGAAGTTTTCACAGGTTTAATACCGGGGTTGTGGTATGGGGTTTAGCAAATTTGCCCTTTTTCTCAGAACGTGTAGCAGGGCAGGATCCGTTTGGGGATTTTACACTTATGTTGACAGGTTTTTTAAAATAAATCAACCATTTTCAGTCATTAGCTGTTATCTGTTTACGTTTTCAAGTTGACATTGTTGTTAACTGTTAAAATGATAAAAACTTGTTTGCTGTTAACAGGTCTCACTAGTAAAAACCATGTTCACTGATTTACAGATTTTTAAAAAAAAAATGTCTCAATTGAGTCTTGCTATGTCAGGAGGATATTTTTTTCAAATAATACTAACTATAGAAAATACTGATTCACGTGTTTCTTTTACCCATATATATATAGTACCCTTGTATACGTGTAAATTTCTTTTATATACATCCTCACAAGTCAAGGTTTCTATGTCCACTGTAAGTCCACGAAACCCTGACAAACTTAGCTAGGAAATTCCCATGGCTAGAAGTCAATATTTTGATTGGCAACATCATACCTTAATGTAGCCAATCAAATGCTCGCTTTCATTCACGATTTGGTTAGGGGATATCCCTATGTCAACTGTAAATAAACTGAAGTGTAATCGCTCACTACGTAGCGGGGATTTCCCTATGTGCTGGTAACCGTGATGATGAAGACTGGTTCCCTGTGCAGCTACAGCGGCTGCGCACTCAGAAGAGACTCCTGGACATTGACAAGGACATTGACACTTGTGATTACGATTGTAAAGATCAATTATTAAAGATCGATAGTAAGTTTAAGTATTGTTATATATTGTGGTATTTAACATCGGGGAAACAAAGAACCCAGACTCGGTGGGGTAAATTCCACATTAGTGGTAGTGCGGGTGGCAGTTTTTTTTCTACTTTTCCCCAATTTTGGAAAATTCTGGAAAGTCGCCATTTTTGGCAGTGACCTAGCATCGTGGTGCCAGTAGGATTTGATTTTTTATGCAAACGGGCTAAGGCCCACAGGGGTTTTCACCATTTATTTTCGATCTATGATTGATACATATTGAAGATAAATAAGTTTGCGAACTTTTGCAAGTTTTTGTATCTTGCGGGAAATAGAAAATCAATTGAAGCGAGGTCACGTGTTTCTAGGCTTGGGCGGAAGCTCGAATACGTCAGCCAGACCTCCATATTGATTTATCGATCTACCGGAAGTAAACATAGTAGTTGTTTACGTGTTTAATATTTTGTGATTTGTGTATATATTAATTAAATTTAACTTGTTTTTGTGTTTTATTTACTTACAAGTGTGTATATTTGAACTCCGGAAAATGAATACTTATAATCCCCAGAGAATTAGGATTAATGAATGCAATAAATCTGATTTATTAAGATTACCTGGGGTAGGAAAGTCTACGGCCCAGAGAGTGTTAGATATGAGAAGCAAGGGATTGTATATTGACCCGCAGGTGTTAAGACAATTACCATGGTTAAATGTGACCCCAGACTTATTAGATCTGATTGACTTTGGCCCTGCGTGCCCACCGTCTCAATTTGAAGGGGGGGGGAGGGTTTTCAAAGTGTCCAAGGGGTCAAGACCGACTATTATAGGAAGGATCCATTTATGGGGTACGGAGACACCAGTACATACCAATTCGCAGAAATGAGTAAGACTAGGGGATTAATAGGCCAAAGGGATACGTCCCAAGACCCACGAACAGAAACATGGGACAAGTCCCAGGGTTTTACACCACCCTCACATAGAGAAGCTGAACGTGAATGCATTGAATTCGTTTTCTCAACTGACAACTCTTGTGCTGAAGGCGACTTCTCTGCTGAATTGAGGACAAATGTTTACTATCCACCTGAGAAGTCTGATATTTTAGTTAGATCGTGGTTACATGACCAGGCGGCTGTGCCACAGAATCCGCCACAACAATATGGGCAAGCCTCACCGCGACTTAAAGACTTTTTACAGGACGATGACCGTGCACTATCAGTGTCTGAATATCAGTCTCTCCCTCCAACAAAAAATGACATAAGAGAAATTGCTAACCCTCATTCATCTCCACTCGGGGGTAGCCCAATTCAACAGGTTAATGCATCTCCAATTCAATTGCTCACACCTCAGATATTTAGGCAGGGTTACGGCCCTTTACAACAGTCCGCATTATTGCAACCGCCAGCAAATGTGAATGAACAAGTCCCACAGTCTGTTCATTCCACTTCCAACCAACAACAATACACCTATGTTGGGGAACAACAACAGGAACAACCACCAAATCACCAACAAGTAAACATGGCGGAACAACAACAACATTGTTTTGTTAACCAACAACCACAAGAACCTTGTCTTGTTGTTGACCCACAACATGAACAAAATATCCTGCAACAATCATCCATGTATCATATCGCACAACAACCACATCAAGTTGTCATTCCAAAACCTGCCAGGGATGACCAACAACATCCACCATGTGTTGTCAATCCACAACAACAGTATATAGTTCACCACCAACTCAACCCAGTTGATCGAGAACAACCAGACTTGGGTGTGACCACCCAACCACAAGTACAACCGGATACCGTAAACCAACAACAATTTCACCATGTTGTGGATTACCGAAATAACTTTGTTGATTGGCAACAACAATCACTCAATCAAATGGCCCATGTTCAACAACCGTATGTTCATGGTGTCACCGTCCAACAACAACAACAACAATATGTACATGGTGCAATCAGTCAACAACAGCCACACCAGCTAGACAACCATCAACAACAGATCTACCATGGTAACAACCAACCGCATTACCAAGCTGGACATCTACAACAACCTGATTATGTGGTGGACTCTCTTCCACATACTTCGACAGTTGTTGGTGCACCTGCACCACAACCTCATCGCAGTGGTTTACCAATTCAACTACCGGTTGAGAGTCATAGGCAACTGCCTCAACAACCATATACTAATCCACCAGGTTTCATGGATGATCGATTGGCTACAGGGAATTTTCAGCAATGTGGAGGTACACCTCCAATCCAGATTAATGTTGACAATTTCTCCGCCTACCCACAGAATTCAGTGAGATCAAACCGACCGACTACCCAGTATCTACCTCACCAGGGTAATCATGATCTAAATATTCCTCAACGAGTCCCGTATCAAGACTCGGGGGCTATGGCTAGACTATGTCAACCACCAAGGCCCTTTATTCCACGTGATCAGCAACAACAGCAGGCAACATACAGACTGCAACCCAAGCAGGAATATTATAGCCTTAGCCATGAACCACAGACAGTGACCAACCCAATGGGGTGGAGAACAAGTAAGGAAACACAACCGGAGAGTAGCTGTGAGGAATCCGACGGATCTGAGATGTCAAATGTCATTAATCACCGTACTTCCAGGAGTAAGCGTACTTCGAGAGCGAGAGACTCCAACCATTCAGAATATTTCACTACACCTGAGCGACTAGGTAGGAGTTACACGTCCGAGGAGGAAACAAGGCGTAGGCCTAGTAATGGGAACAGGACTGTTCCCAGGCACCATAGCCCAGATAAGGGTAGGAAATTTTTGTCGTCTACACCTAAATCGTTGAAATATACAGGGAAGGGCAATTGGAGAGCCTTCTGTACAAAATTTGCCGGATTTGCCAACCTTGCTGGCTGGGATAACAAACAGAAACGTGAACAGCTTTGCTGGTGCTTGGAAGATAAGGCCAGTGATTTTTATACCCTACTATTGGATCAGGATAAACATATTACTTTTGATCAAGTGACTAGGAAAATGGAGAAACGCTTTGGTTTTCAAGAACTACCCGAGACATCTGAAGTTCAGTTCCAGACAAGTGTTCAAGGGAAAGAGGAAACACTTGAGGAATGGGCTGATCGAGTATTGTCCCTAGCTTCAAAAGCCTACAGGGATCTCCCAGAAACACACATGACACGACAAGCTATCATGAAATTTTGTCAAGGATGTAATGACTCTCAGGCTGGGCAACATGCCTGTACAACCAAACCAACAACGATGGAGATGGCTCTAGACACTATTAAATGGTATCAGCACTCACAGAAGGCAGTTCAGGCAAATAGGCAGGTCGACAAGGGACATAACCCATCCACAGAACCTCCAATTGTCTGTGGTATTGGTAATCAGAAATCGGTAGCTGATGAACGTCTGTCAAAATTAGAAAAGAGGATCTCAGACTTATCTAGGCTAGAAGAGCAAGTGTCAGGTTTATCAAAATTAATGACCACGGTTTCAACCTCTATGTCCCTGTTGACATCAGAAGTCCGGAAAGCCAGCCAGGCCCCCTCTAGGGTCAATGAACGATCCAGATCACCAGATTCCCGCTCACCCAAGAGAAACATTGCTGATAGTGGACAGAGGGAAAGGAGTCCTAACAGGTTCAAACCAAGCCGTAATTCAAAAGATCAAGATAACAGGGGTCAGTGGGAACCCAGGAACAATGAATATATATTTCCAGAAAACATGGGAGATCAGAACAACCAGGGTCAGTGGAACCCTGGTAGAGGTGAATGCTTTCACTGTGGACAGGAAGGACATTTCCGTAGAAATTGTCCAGAACTTCGTAGATATGACAACAAGCCACGACAACTTCAGCTCTCAAGGAGGAACCGGAACGCAAATAACCCCCCTACCGAGGGAGGGTATGTGAGAAGACGAGGAAATTGCAAATCACCTAACAGTGTGAACAGTACTATTTCAGTACATACATTGGGAAACGCCCATTTACTGAGAGTCCCAGTGAACATTCAGGGCAAGGTAGTGCATGCACTTATCGATACAGGATCAGAAGTAACTATATTGAAGGATCAGATTTTTGAAGGGTTATCACACAAACCATATATTATTAGAGAAACCATCATGCATGGAGCAGGGCGTGGTATGCAAATGACATCCAGGATTACTAACCCGACAAAATTTTTCATAAACAAGAGAGAATTTGCTCACGGATTGCATGTAGCTCCTTTGGATTGTGACATGCTACTAGGATATGACTTTTTGGAAAAATATCAGGCTACCCTGGACACAGGAAAAAAGGAAATGACACTTAATGGAACTAAGATACAACTGATATGTGGAGGTGAACAGCAGGGAACACCCCCAAGGGTTAATCGAATAACTATACCGTGTAGGGCTGTGGTACCCCCACACTCAGTACTAAGGCTTAAGTGTGATCCTGTCGATGTGGACCAAGACTTTGTTGTTGAACCTACGGAGATTAATAAACTGTTAATTCCACGCACAGTTTGTTCAAAGGGACAAAACCCAGCAGTGTGTTTTGTTAATGTGGGCGACAGCCCTATCACTTTAATGCAAGGCCAAGAAATTGGCGAGGTACAGGAAATTTCCATAATACAATCCATGAGAGGACCCAGCGTAGGGACCTGCACAAGAACTGGACAGGATAATAACAGGGTACTACCCCCACATCTGAAGGAACTTTATGCCGATTCAGTAGCAGAACTCGACACAAAGGAACGAATCAAGCTGAAAAACCTATTAATAGACTATAGTGATGTATTTGCTAAGGATGATTTTGACCTTGGAAATTTTACAGAGATACAACATGGCATAGATACACAAAATGCCAAGCCAATTAAGCAGCGCATGAGAAGAACACCAGCTTGCTTCGTCGATGAGGAGGAGGAACACCTACAAAAAATGTTAGATGCTGGTGTAATTCAACCTTCCATGTCCGAGTGGTGTTCAGCGCCAGTACTTATCAGGAAGAGAGACGGCGGAGTCCGATGGTGCCTAGACTACAGGGCATTAAATAATGTCACCGTTAAGGATGTCTTCCCATTACCATTAATTGAAGAATGTCTAGATACATTGGCAGGGAATACCTGGTATTCCAAGCTCGATGCAAACAGTGCATACTGGCAGGTCCAGATCAAGCCAGAGGATAGGAAGAAAACCGCATTTACAACCAAATTCGGTCTGTTCGAATGCGTCAAAATGAGTTTTGGGCTATGTAACGCCCCTAGCACTTATGCCAGAGTAATGAATCTGCTTTTAAGAGGACTCACTTGGAAAACAGTCCTAGCTTTTTTGGACGACATTCTTGTACTTGGTACCAACTTCTCAGTACATTTACAAAACCTCAAAACCGTTTTTGAACGATTTAGGCAGTTCCACTTAAAACTGAAACCCAGGAAATGTCAGTTGTTTAAAAAGTCTGTAGAATTTCTGGGGAGACGTGTCAGTAAAGATGGTTTGCAAATTGGACCACAACACCTATCACCAGTTAAGGACTGGCCGGTGCCTACTAGTACAAAGGAAACAGAACAGTTTCTAGGCTTTGCGAACTATCATCGTTCATTCATAAAGAATTATGCTAGGGTATCCAGCCCTTTGTACGAAGTCACAGGAAAAAACTCGTTTGAGTGGAGTCCTGAACGACAATTAGCATTCATGGACTTAAAGGAATGTCTATTAAATGCACCAGTTTTGACACTTCCTACTAAAGACGATTATTTTATACTGGATACAGACGCATCACAGAATGCTATTGGTGCAGAATTAATACAAATCCAGAAAGGAAAGGAACGAACCATAGCTTATGGCAGTTTTATTCTCACGCCGGAACAGAAACGGTATTGTACTACCAGGAAGGAACTCTTGGCAGTTATCCGTTTTACTAGACAGTTTAGGCATTACTTGTTAGGTAGACAATTCACGGTCAGGACAGACCACAGCAGCCTGACTTGGCTCATGAATTTTAAGGAGCCCCAGGGACAACTGGCTCGCTGGATGGAAGAGTTGAGCCAATATGACATGGTAATTAAGCATAGGCCAGGGAAACTTCATGCTAATGCTGATGGCCTATCCAGGATACCAGACAGAATTCCAGAATGTCTAAACTACCAGGGACGGAAGTGCATGGCTTCAGGAGCCATTGTGAGAGAAGCCAAGACCGGGGCTAAGGCCCGATTCGGGATTGCAGGAGCCGTCGATCTCCTTTTTGAGGGACTTCCCTTGGAAGATTCCCTAGAGCTGGCCCTACTTGGACCGAGGGCCGAGCTCAACGTGGTAGAGCTCTAGGCGGAGCAGTGAATGGTGGGCGCCGGCTGGCGCGGAAGCGGTCCATGTAAATAGTTGTAAATATGTTGACAGTTATATTGTTACATCTGTAGACTAGAAATTGGAAATTCGGGGCGGTTAATGAACTTACTGGAATCGGTTTGGAGATACCACCGGTTGATGATTTGAGGGGAAAATTAACATCTTTAGTTTAATATCGATTGACTGTTTGTGTTGACAATGTCACATCAATAGAGTGCGAACTATTTGGATTGACTGTGATTACGATCGTAACATCTTGGACCACATCCCTTCAACAAAAGTTAGGAAATATTTCTAGTTATGACGAAGACCAGCAAGGATAGGTGACAATATGCACGCATATTACTTCTACAATAGGATTCCGACATCTGGGACAGATTTAGCTAACACTGAAGGTGTCTGTTCTAGGGTGATCCCACGTCGGGACAGGAGTCCCTCCTTTTTCAGGATGGAGGGGGATGAAGTGTAATCGCTCACTACGTAGCGGGGATTTCCCTATGTGCTGGTAACCGTGATGATGAAGACTGGTTCCCTGTGCAGCTACAGCGGCTGCGCACTCAGAAGAGACTCCTGGACATTGACAAGGACATTGACACTTGTGATTACGATTGTAAAGATCAATTATTAAAGATCGATAGTAAGTTTAAGTATTGTTATATATTGTGGTATTTAACATCGGGGAAACAAAGAACCCAGACTCGGTGGGGTAAATTCCACATTAAAACCAAACGGATGTGTTGCATAGACCATGTGAAAATCAGTGTATTTTGTACAGTAGTGTTAATAGCTTGTTATTACCGCGTTATTTATTAGTTGCGTTACGTTTTCTTCCCACTCAAGAATGAGTAAGAATGACTTCTGCCAAACACTTTCTCCTGTCAAGCATTTTCATTAGTTGATATTTTGAAGGTTTGAAGTCATATGAAAATCTTCTAGCCCGGAAATTTCCTAGCTAAGTTTGTCAGGGTGTGGACACAGAAACCCTGACCTGTGAGGATGATTATATATAGTTTTGAATTAACTGTTACATGTATCTTTTTCATGTTTTTGGGATATATAGAAAATGTAAATGAACCCCGTCCACCCCCTATCCCCCTCTCGTTTAGTAGACAAGTAACGCAGAAGTTACCTATTTTCAAAGTTCATGATATACAAAGAGGGCGCGCTAGAGGTTTCATCGTAACTCCTCTAGAGTTTAAGTTATATTACTAATATAAATACTTACCTCTACCTACTGTAATATATCCACTACAATATTGTGATGGTTTTGGTTTTCATTTAAATAAAAATCTCCCTTTGTTCAAATAGACCTGTTTTGGAAGGTCAGGTGAACGTTTGTAAGTTTTTAGGTCAGTCCATTTATAGGGGGTGTTTTATATTGTTCTACTGTGTTATGAATGGGAAGATGTCGTTTTGACACCCCTAGTCGCATGACTAGGTGGACTCGTCTGTCCTATATAAGCGAGAGAAATTCTGCTCTCAGGTTCCGTTGCATTTGTCAGCCAGACACTGAAGATCGCTGTTTAAGCTGGTGAGTTGCGTCTAACGAGCTAACAGAGCAGACAAGTTGTTCTGTTTACAAGCTGTTTTAGTACCAAAAGTGCAGTCCAATCTGTCCCTCAAAGAAACAGTGCAGACTGTCTAGGTCAATAAGGCAGGCTGTTCAAATCTATAACGGTGCAAGCTGTTACATACGGGAGTCAGTCTGTCCTGTTCAAGCTGTACTGTTACAAACCCGCCATGCACGTTGTAATATCCTTTTCATATTATATATTATAAACCAAGTTGTATATACGTTTTGTACCTGTTGTTTGATTTTATATTTACAAGGAGTGTTGTACATATTTTAGTTCGTTAATGTTGTATTCATTGGATTAGTTGGATTACTTGTACATTGTATGACGCTTTGTCATTGTGTTTTGTACTAAATTGCCAATTTAGTTCTGTCTTTTATAGTTGTGATATTTAGAAATTATTAGTTCTTACCGTAATTGATAATATATAATTGAATCCTAGACATATTCTTGAACGAACTCTCGGCCTTTGTTTTAATAAATCCAAATTGTAATAGATTATTAATTTATAACACATTAATTCAACCTCCCGCTTAGTTACACGTTACAATATAAATGGACAATAAGGACAATCGGCGACATGTAAGTTATAAAACTTTTGAAATAAAATAAGTTTCCAATGACATAGAATTATCTGAAATTCAAATGGCCAAGCCTAAAAAATTGTTCTGAACTTTTTATTTACATAATAAAAGTGTATTATTACTTCCCGTGATTAATTGAATTTTTACCACTGTGACAGTGATTTACTTCATTTAAGTGTTCAAAGTATACTGCTATTTACAGGTAAGAATAATATATATTAAACTCTCGAGATTAGTTTCAAACCCCAAATTTTTTAGGAATGACGAAAGGAGCGGAGCGTAAGGACAATTGACTCATGTTACACCAGTAAAGAGTTGAATTTCATTAATCATCTTGTTTTTGTTGTTAAAACAAATACGATGTCACACATATTTCATTAATACAACATTATTTTATTGTTTGACCAAGTACAGTTTTACTGCGTTCTGCGAAAACATTTATTGGAATGGGAGCTTTACGGTCCTGTTATTTTATAAACAAAACGACGCATACAGCGTACCTTAAAGAAAGCAACTTACAACAAGTCCAAATAGATGGAAACATGGTATACAGCATTATTATTTGTGCCAAGTTATCACATTGATTACGACGTATAAAACTAAAATTGGAATAAATTTTTTCTACAGCCAAGATTTACGTAATCTCCTGGTGCATGTTCCCTGTGTCCTCGGTGGCCAAGTGGTTAAGGTAGTTCGTCTACTATTGATCACGTGGTTTGCCAACACTGAGGTTGAGGGTTCGAATCTAGCTGCTTGCAGAGCATACTCGACTCCCATCTGAATTGACAAAAGATTTATAGGATAATTAATTGGGCGGAATGAATATCCAAAATATGATCACGAGTGCCGCATAACGCATCTGATTTTTTAATCTGATGCTTCATGCGGCACGAGTATGAATATACAGATATTCATCGGCGGATACATATCTGTATAGTACAAAACCAACTGCAATATTTGGCGGGAAAAAACCAGAGAGTGAAAATAAACGATACTTTTCACGTGTGATTTACCGTGATTTCTGTCACTCGGAAAATTCGATATTTCATCTCTATCTTTATAATAAATCCAGTTTTCTTACCCTAGCTCGGAATTTTATCCTGGTGCTCCATCTTCCCACCCCCATAAAACCTGGACGCCATGATATGAATGAACAATTGTTGAAAGGGGCGTGAAACATAATTCCAACAAACAAAAACATCATGTACCTCCCGCAAGGAGATAATCTTAATACATGGCTAGGGTAACGTCAATTAAATAGTAAGATATTTTCCAACATATCAAATTAATTCGATTTAATCATCTACGTAATTTTAACACCCGTAATTTTCTCGAAAAACTAACAGACAGTGTGTTCAGTACTGCATACTGTAGTTCAATGTAAACAAGAAAATATAATTGTATTATATGGATATCGTTACCTTTTATAAAATTAGTTTATTTATCTCAGAAATATATAAACTTTTATCTAAGACAAACGTTGTATTTATCTAACCGGTGTGGCAAGGAAAATCAAATTATTACATAACCACAGGCTATAGAGAGTTCATATGTTCTTATGAATTATTTGTATACAGTTAATAATTTTATTTATTTATTTATTGATTTATTGATTGATTGATTTATTTATTTATTTATTTATTGATTGATTGATTGATTGATTGATTGATTGATTTATTTATTTATTTATTTATTTATTTATTTATTTATTTATTTATTTATTTATTTATTTATTTATTTATACCTAACTCCTTCTCTACTAATGTTACCTATTACTTTCACATTTACCTCACTGTAACCTTTATGACGTAAATTTGTTGTAGTTATTGACGTGACATCGAATACATCTCTAAATTCTATCCACACTGGGCTATCGGCAAATATAACATTTGTTCAGAGTTTTTGTATGTGTTACATGAGTATAGAGTGTACATCTCTTTTCACTCGTTTGTTATATTTAATGAAGACTTCTGTAGTCGTTGAAACGTTGAAACGGCGACAAAATATAAACTTGTTTGTATTATTATGATTATAAGTCGGATGATTTAATTACTACTTGTCATAACATTTCGCAATGTCGAGTTTAGTGTGTAACTTCGGCATGATTAATGCTTCAAAATCTAAACTTCATATTGATATAGCGCAATCAATCTGCCTGCAGATAAACTCCGACAAAGTAAAAATTACACATCTTCTGCAATATAATTTGACACATCTCATTGCATTTCACAAAGTGCGCTGTAAAACAGAAACTGCCTAATCATTAATTTCCGTTATATGTGAAGTTTGTTCCAATTAAAAATATAATTGCTTTTTTCTTGATCTTATGACTACTCTGTTCTCCTAAATAAACGTTTTTTCAACTGACAACAATTTATAAAAATTAAATTCAAACCCATAGACTTAAATTGTAAATTTTTACGTTAAGTAAGAGATTTTATTTCTGTGTCTAAGTGATAAAAGCTCAGTCGCCAAACGTATTTTTCTCGTTTTTCCCGGTTTTCAAACCTGAAGTCACTACTTCTTTAACTTATCCCTTTACGTGGAGACTTTGAAAATCAAAACTCGTGTCATCAATATATTCTGTGTGTTAAACCATTCAGTGAAAAGGCATTACATGCTGTTGAAAGACCTCAAATAACATCAAATATTGAAGGTCAATTTGTGTTCTAGTTCTGTTATAAAAACACTTTCAACGAATGCTACATTTTCGTTCAGTTTACGAATTTGGTCATAGTTCAAATTATTTATTAAGAATGTGCTTCTTTTTTTTAAACTTCACTCTGTGTTAGTACCCCTACAGTACGAAAGCATATTTCGATGCTCACCGCTCTTCACAAAGCTGAGCTCGCTTTTACTTTTTTCATCACGTGCAAAAATGTTTAGATGACGTTGCATTTTCCATCATTTTCTAATTTAAAATTCTACATTTTAAACCAAAAAAAAAAAACAAAAACAAAAACAATTTAAAAACGAACACATGCTGAATGTAAGGAACATTATCTAGTAAACTATTACTGGTACACGTTAAGAACCGTTCTACATATCTTTAATACTGGTTAAGGTTTTAGCACACAGGGTCAACTTTAACTTAAAGGTCACGACAAAGGATGAAGATCGGGTTTGAGGAAAATATCAGCCCAGACAATCTGCAACAGTCTACAACGACCAAGAAATTCCTATTGAACACATAATCATAGTCGGATACGGCGGTGGAAGCATCATAGTGTGGGGACAAATTGTAACTGAAGTGTATAAAAAGACTATATAAAAATAAATAAAATCTCGTGTATTATTTTACAAACATCGTTCTTTGTTTACAAACGTCACGAGCAGACGACAAATGTAGTCCCGCGGTAAATGGAGGATGAAGTGTGGCAGAGGTTATATCTGGGAACCAGTTATGTTCTCTGTGCCGGAGAGTGCTGTAGGACGAACTTACAAACGTGTGCGCAGTAGTCAACCTCAAACTCGATCACTAGCTACTTGCAAATTTTAGTCTATCAAAAGCTCATTAGGATTTAAGATTTCATGTTTGTTGTTTTGCCATGCGGACTCTGAATAGAGCTTATTGTATCTTAAAAAGTAGACACATTAACTGGATATTGGACTGGCTGGTAAAACAGAGATTAATGGTAAAATATATAATAAAATAAAAATACTATTACTACTAATACTATAAATAATAATACGCTCTTACTTTTTTTCAGTGTCTAATGCAGAGAATGCAGAACACTAAATTGTAAAACAGATACCACCAATTTCAACTTGCAAGTTCTATCAAAAGTATTATTACTTTAATTTTTAAACTATATTCATGCAGATATTTCAGAGAATAAACTGTATACATATTTCCACTACTGATGCAAACAGAGCATATGATATTCACTGTGATACTAACGGTAGGGTACACACTTTTATGATACTGACGCTAGGATACACACTTTTATGATACTGACGCTAGGATACACACTTTATGATACTGACGCTAGGGTACACACTTTATGATACTGACTCTAGGGTACACACTTTGTGATACTGATGCTAGGATACACACTTTATGATACTGACGCTAGGATACACACTTTTATGATACTGACGCTACGATACACACTTTTATGATACTAACTCTAAGGTACCCACTTTTATGATACTGACGCTAGGGTACACACTTTTATGATACTGACTCTAGGGTACACACTTTTATGATACTGACGCTAGGATACACACTTTATGATACTGACTCTAGGGTACACACTTTATGATACTGACTCTAGGGTACACACTTGATGATACTGACGCTAGGATACACACTTTTATGATACTAACTCTAGGGTACACACTTTTATGATACTAACTCTCGGGTACACACTTTTATGATATACTGACTCTAGGGTACACACTTTTATGATACTGACTCTAGGATACACACTTTTATGATACTGACTCTAGGAAACACACTTTTATGATACTAACGGCAGGGTACACACTTTTATGATACTGACTCTAGGGTACACACTTTTATGATACTGACTCTAGGATACACACTTTTATGATACTGACTCTCGGGTACACACTTTTATGATACTGACTCTAGGGTACACACTTTTATGATACTGACTCTAGGATACACACTTTTATGATACTTACTCTCGAGTACACACTTTTATGATACTGACTCTAGGGTACACACTTTTATGATACTGACACTCGGGTACACACTTTTATGATACTGACTCTAGGGTACACACTTTTATGATACTGACTCTAGGATACACACTTTTATGATACTTACTCTCGTGTACACACTTTTATGATACTGACTCTAGGATACACACTTTTATGATACTGACTCTCGGGTACACACTTTTATGATACTGACTCTAGGATACACACTTTTATGATACTGACTCTCGGGTACACACTTTTATGATACTGACTCTAGGGTACACACTTTTATGATACTGACTCTAGGATACACACTTTTATGATATACTGACTCTAGGATACACACTTTTATGATACTAACGGCAGGGTACACACTTTTATGATACTAACGGCAGGGTACACACTTTTATGATACTGACTCTCGGGTACACACTTTTATGATACTGACTCTCGGGTACACACTTTTATGATACTGACTCTAGGATACACACTTTTATGATACTGACTCTCGGGTACACACTTTTATGATACTGACGCTAGGATACACACTTTATGATACTGACTCTAGGGTACACACTTTATGATACTGACTCTAGGGTACACACTTGATGATACTGACGCTAGGATACACACTTTTATGATACTAACTCTAGGGTACACACTTTTATGATACTAACTCTCGGGTACACACTTTTATGATATACTGACTCTAGGTTACACACTTTTATGATACTGACTCTAGGATACACACTTTTATGATACTGACTCTAGGATACACACTTTTATGACACTAACGGCAGGGTACACACTTTTATGATACTGACTCTAGGGTACACACTTTTATGATACTGACTCTAGGATACACACTTTTATGATACTGACTCTCGGGTACACACTTTTATGATACTGACTCTAGGGTACACACTTTTATGATACTGACTCTCGGGTACACACTTTAATGATACTGACTCTAGGGTACACACTTTTATGATACTGACTCTAGGATACACACTTTTATGATACTGACTCTCGGGTACACACTTTTATGATACTGACTCTAGGATACACACTTTTATGATACTGACTCTCGGGTACACACTTTTATGATACTGACTCTAGGATACACACTTTTATGATACTGACTCTCGGGTACACACTTTTATGATACTGACTCTAGGGTACACACTTTTATGATACTGACTCTAGGATACACACTTTTATGATATACTGACTCTAGGATACACACTTTTATGATACTGACTCTAGGATACACACTTTTATGATATACTGACTCTAGGGTACACACTTTTATGATACTAACGGCAGGGTACACACTTTTATGATACTGACTCTAGGATACACACTTTTATGATATACTGACTCTAGGGTACACACTTTTATGATACTGACTCTAGGATACACACTTTTATGATACTGACTCTAGGGTACACACTTTTATTATAATGACTCTAGGATACACACTTTTATGATATACTGACTCTGGGGTACACACTTTTATGATACTGACTCTAGGGTACACACTTTTATGGTACTAACGGCAGGGTACACACTTTTATGATACTGACTCTCGGGTACACACTTTTATGATACTGACTCTCGGGTACACACTTTTATGATACTGACTCTAGGGTACACACTTTTATGATACTAACGGCAGGGTACACACTTTTATGATACTGACTCTCGGGTACACACTTTTATGATACTGACTCTAGGATACACACTTTTATGATACTGACGCTAGGATACACACTTTTATGATGCTGACTCTCGGGTACACACTTTTATGATACTGACTCTCGGGTACACACTTTTATGATACTAACGGCAGGGTACACACTTTTATGATACTGACTCTCGGGTACACACTTTTATGATACTGACTCTAGGATACACACTTTTATGATACTGACTCTAGGATACACACTTTTATGATACTGACTCTCGGGTACACACTTTTATGATACTGACGCTAGGATACACACTTTATGATACTGACTCTAGGGTACACACTTTATGATACTGACTCTAGGGTACACACTTGATGATACTGACGCTAGGATACACACTTTTATGATACTAACTCTAGGGTACACACTTTTATGATACTAACTCTCGGGTACACACTTTTATGATATACTGACTCTAGGTTACACACTTTTATGATACTGACTCTAGGATACACACTTTTATGATACTGACTCTAGGATACACACTTTTATGATACTAACGGCAGGGTACACACTTTTATGATACTGACTCTAGGGTACACACTTTTATGATACTGACTCTAGGATACACACTTTTATGATACTGACTCTCGGGTACACACTTTTATGATACTGACTCTAGGGTACACACTTTTATGATACTGACTCTCGGGTACACACTTTTATGATACTGACTCTAGGGTACACACTTTTATGATACTGACTCTAGGATACACACTTTTATGATACTGACTCTCGGGTACACACTTTTATGATACTGACTCTAGGATACACACTTTTATGATACTGACTCTCGGGTACACACTTTTATGATACTGACTCTAGGATACACACTTTTATGATACTGACTCTCGGGTACACACTTTTATGATACTGACTCTAGGGTACACACTTTTATGATACTGACTCTAGGATACACACTTTTATGATATACTGACTCTAGGATACACACTTTTATGATACTAACGGCAGGGTACACACTTTTATGATACTAACGGCAGGGTACACACTTTTATGATACTGACTCTCGGGTACACACTTTTATGATACTGACTCTCGGGTACACACTTTTATGATACTGACTCTAGGATACACACTTTTATGATACTGACTCTCGGGTACACACTTTTATGATACTGACTCTCGGGTACACACTTTTATGATACTGACTCTAGGATACACACTTTTATGATACTGACTCTAGGATACACACTTTTATGATATACTGACTCTAGGGTACACACTTTTATGATACTAACGGCAGGGTACACACTTTTATGATACTGACTCTAGGATACACACTTTTATGATATACTGACTCTAGGGTACACACTTTTATGATACTGACTCTAGGATACACACTTTTATGATACTGACTCTAGGGTACACACTTTTATGATACTGACTCTAGGATACACACTTTTATGATATACTGACTCTGGGGTACACACTTTTATGATACTGACTCTAGGGTACACACTTTTATGATACTAACGGCAGGGTACACACTTTTATGATACTGACTCTCGGGTACACACTTTTATGATACTGACTCTCGGGTACACACTTTTATGATACTGACTCTAGGGTACACACTTTTATGATACTAACGGCAGGGTACACACTTTTATGATACTGACTCTCGGGTACACACTTTTATGATACTGACTCTAGGGTACACACTTTTATGATACTGACTCTAGGATACACACTTTTATGATACTGACTCTCGGGTACACACTTTTATGATACTGACTCTCGGGTACACACTTTTATGATACTAACGGCAGGGTACACACTTTTATGATACTGACTCTCGGGTACACACTTTTATGATACTGACTCTAGGATACACACTTTTATGATACTGACTCTAGGGTACACACTTTTATGATACTAACTCTCGGGTACACACTTTTATGATATACTGACTCTAGGGTACACACTTTTATGATATACTGACTCTAGGATACACACTTTTATGATACTAACGGCAGGGTACACACTTTTATGATACTAACGGCAGGGTACACACTTTTATGATACTGACTCTCGGGTACACACTTTTATGATACTGACTCTCGGGTACACACTTTTATGATACTGACTCTAGGATACACACTTTTATGATACTGACTCTCGGGTACACACTTTTATGATACTGACTCTCGGGTACACACTTTTATGATACTGACTCTAGGATACACACTTTTATGATACTGACTCTAGGATACACACTTTTATGATATACTGACTCTAGGGTACACACTTTTATGATACTAACGGCAGGGTACACACTTTTATGATACTGACTCTAGGATACACACTTTTATGATATACTGACTCTAGGGTACACACTTTTATGATACTGACTCTAGGATACACACTTTTATGATACTGACTCTAGGGTACACACTTTTATGATACTGACTCTAGGATACACACTTTTATGATATACTGACTCTGGGGTACACACTTTTATGATACTGACTGTAGGGTACACACTTTTATGATACTAACGGCAGGGTACACACTTTTATGATACTGACTCTCGGGTACACACTTTTATGATACTGACTCTCGGGTACACACTTTTATGATACTGACTCTAGGGTACACACTTTTATGATACTAACGGCAGGGTACACACTTTTATGATACTGACTCTCGGGTACACACTTTTATGATACTGACTCTAGGATACACACTTTTATGATACTGACGCTAGGATACACACTTTTATGATACTGACTCTCGGGTACACACTTTTATGATACTGACTCTCGGGTACACACTTTTATGATACTAACGGCAGGGTACACACTTTTATGATACTGACTCTCGGGTACACACTTTTATGATACTGACTCTAGGATACACACTTTTATGATACTGACTCTAGGGTACACACTTTTATGATACTAACTCTCGGGTACACACTTTTATGATATACTGACTCTAGGGTACACACTTTTATGAAACTGACTCTAGGGTACACACTTTTATGATACTAACGGCAGGGTACACACTTTTATGATACTGACTCTAGGGTACACACTTTTATGATACTGACTCTGGGATACACACTTTTATGATACTGACTCTAGGATACACACTTTTATGATACTGACTCTAGGGTACACACTTTTATGATATACTGACTCTAGGGTACACACTTTTATGATACTAACGGCAGGGTACACACTTTTATGATACTGACTCTAGGGTACACACTTTTATGATACTGACTCTAGGATACACACTTTTATGATATACTGACTCTGGGGTACACACTTTTATGATACTGACTCTAGGGTACACACTTTTATGATACTAACGGCAGGGTACACACTTTTATGATACTGACTCTCGGGTACACACTTTTATGATACTGACTCTCGGGTACACACTTTTATGATACTGACTCTAGGGTACACACTTTTATGATACTAACGGCAGGGTACACACTTTTATGATACTGACTCTCGGGTACACACTTTTATGATACTGACTCTAGGATACACACTTTTATGATACTGACGCTAGGATACACACTTTTATGATACTGACTCTCGGGTACACACTTTTATGATACTGACTCTCGGGTACACACTTTTATGATACTAACGGCAGGGTACACACTTTTATGATACTGACTCTCGGGTACACACTTTTATGATACTGACTCTAGGATACACACTTTTATGATACTGACTCTAGGGTACACACTTTTATGATACTAACTCTCGGGTACACACTTTTATGATATACTGACTCTAGGGTACACACTTTTATGATATACTGACTCTAGGATACACACTTTTATGATACTAACGGCAGGGTACACACTTTTATGATACTAACGGCAGGGTACACACTTTTATGATACTGACTCTCGGGTACACACTTTTATGATACTGACTCTCGGGTACACACTTTTATGATACTGACTCTAGGATACACACTTTTATGATACTGACTCTCGGGTACACACTTTTATGATACTGACTCTCGGGTACACACTTTTATGATACTGACTCTAGGATACACACTTTTATGATACTGACTCTAGGATACACACTTTTATGATATACTGACTCTAGGGTACACACTTTTATGATACTAACGGCAGGGTACACACTTTTATGATACTGACTCTAGGATACACACTTTTATGATATACTGACTCTAGGGTACACACTTTTATGATACTGACTCTAGGATACACACTTTTATGATACTGACTCTAGGGTACACACTTTTATGATACTGACTCTAGGATACACACTTTTATGATATACTGACTCTGGGGTACACACTTTTATGATACTGACTCTAGGGTACACACTTTTATGATACTAACGGCAGGGTACACACTTTTATGATACTGACTCTCGGGTACACACTTTTATGATACTGACTCTCGGGTACACACTTTTATGATACTGACTCTAGGGTACACACTTTTATGATACTAACGGCAGGGTACACACTTTTATGATACTGACTCTCGGGTACACACTTTTATGATACTGACTCTAGGATACACACTTTTATGATACTGACGCTAGGATACACACTTTTATGATACTGACTCTCGGGTACACACTTTTATGATACTGACTCTAGGATACACACTTTTATGATACTGACGGCAGGGTACACACTTTTATGATACTGACTCTCGGGTACACACTTTTATGATACTGACTCTAGGATACACACTTTTATGATACTGACTCTAGGGTACACACTTTTATGATACTAACTCTCGGGTACACACTTTTATGATATACTGACTCTAGGGTACACACTTTTATGATACTGACTCTAGGGTACACACTTTTATGATACTAACGGCAGGGTACACACTTTTATGATACTGACTCTAGGGTACACACTTTTATGATACTGACTCTGGGATACACACTTTTATGATACTGACTCTAGGATACACACTTTTATGATACTGACTCTAGGGTACACACTTTTATGATATACTGACTCTAGGGTACACACTTTTATGATACTAACGGCAGGGTACACACTTTTATGATACTGACTCTAGGGTACACACTTTTATGATACTGACTCTAGGATACACACTTTTATGATACTGACTCTAGGATACACACTTTTATGATACTGACTCTAGGGTACACACTTTTATGATACTGACTCTAGGGTACACACTTTTATGATACTGACTCTCGGGTACACACTTTTATGATACTGACTCTAGGGTACACACTTTTATGATACTGACTCTAGGGTACACACTTTTATGATACTAACGGCAGGGTACACACTTTTATGATACTGACTCTCGGGTACACACTTTTATGATACTGACTCTCGGGTACACACTTTTATGATACTGACTCTCGGGTACACACTTTTATGATACTGACTCTAGGGTACACACTTTTATGATACTGACTCTAGGATACACACTTTTATGATACTGACTCTCGGGTACACACTTTTATGATACTGACTCTAGGGTACACACTTTTATGATACTGACTCTAGGATACACACTTTTATGATACTGACTCTAGGATACACACTTTTATGATACTGACTCTAGGGTACACACTTTTATGATACTGACTCTCCGGTACACACTTTTATGATACTGACTCTAGGATACACACTTTTATGATACTGACTCTAGGATACACACTTTTATGATACTGACTCTAGGGTACACACTTTTATGATACTGACTCTCCGGTACACACTTTTATGATACTGGCTCTCGGGTACACACTTTTATGATACTGACTCTAGGGTACACACTTTTATGATACTGACTCAAGGATACACACTTTTATGATACTGACTCTAGGATACACACTTTTATGATACTGACTCTAGGGTATACACTTTTATGATACTAACGGCAGGGTACACACTTTTATGATACTGACTCTAGGATACACACTTTTATGATACTGACTCTAGTGTACACACTTTTATGATACTAACGGCAGGGTACACACTTTTATGATACTGACTCTCGGGTACACACTTTTATGATACTGACTCTCGGGTACACACTTTTATGATACTGACTCTCGGGTACACACTTTTATGATACTGACTCTCGGGTACACACTTTTATGATACTGACTCTCGGGTACACACTTTTATGATACTGACTCTCGGGTACACACTTTTATGATACTGACTCTCGGGTACACACTTTTATGATACTGACTCTCGGGTACACACTTTTATGATACTGACTCTCGGGTACACACTTTTATGATACTAACGGCAGGGTACACACTTTTATGATACTGACTCTCGGGTACACACTTTTATGATACTGACTCTAGGATACACACTTTTATGATACTGACTCTAGGGTACACACTTTTATGATACTAACTCTCGGGTACACACTTTTATGATATACTGACTCTAGGGTACACACTTTTATGATACTGACTCTAGGGTACACACTTTTATGATACTAACGGCAGGGTACACACTTTTATGATACTGACTCTAGGGTACACACTTTTATGATACTGACTCTGGGATACACACTTTTATGATACTGACTCTCGGATACACACTTTTATGATACTGACTCTAGGGTACACACTTTTATGATATACTGACTCTAGGGTACACACTTTTATGATACTAACGGCAGGGTACACACTTTTATGATACTGACTCTAGGGTACACACTTTTATGATACTGACTCTAGGATACACACTTTTATGATACTGACTCTAGGATACACACTTTTATGATACTGACTCTAGGGTACACACTTTTATGATACTGACTCTAGGGTACACACTTTTATGATACTGACTCTCGGGTACACACTTTTATGATACTGACTCTAGGGTACACACTTTTATGATACTAACGGCAGGGTACACACTTTTATGATACTGACTCTCGGGTACACACTTTTATGATACTGACTCTCGGGTACACACTTTTATGATACTGACTCTCGGGTACACACTTTTATGATACTGACTCTAGGATACACACTTTTATGATACTGACTCTAGGATACACACTTTTATGATACTGTCTCTCGGGTACACACTTTTATGATACTGACTCTAGGGTACACACTTTTATGATACTGACTCTAGGATACACACTTTTATGATACTGACTCTAGGATACACACTTTTATGATACTGACTCTAGGGTACACACTTTTATGATACTGACTCTCCGGTACACACTTTTATGATACTGACTCTAGGATACACACTTTTATGATACTGACTCTAGGATACACACTTTTATGATACTGACTCTAGGGTACACACTTTTATGATACTGACTCTCCGGTACACACTTTTATGATACTGACTCTCGGGTACACACTTTTATGATATACTGACTCTGGGGTACACACTTTTATGATACTGACTCTAGGGTACACACTTTTATGATACTAACGGCAGGGTACACACTTTTATGATACTGACTCTCGGGTACACACTTTTATGATACTGACTCTCGGGTACACACTTTTATGATACTGACTCTAGGGTACACACTTTTATGATACTAACGGCAGGGTACACACTTTTATGATACTGACTCTCGGGTACACACTTTTATGATACTGACTCTAGGATACACACTTTTATGATACTGACGCTAGGATACACACTTTTATGATACTGACTCTCGGGTACACACTTTTATGATACTGACTCTCGGGTACACACTTTTATGATACTAACGGCAGGGTACACACTTTTATGATACTGACTCTCGGGTACACACTTTTATGATACTGACTCTAGGATACACACTTTTATGATACTGACTCTAGGGTACACACTTTTATGATACTAACTCTCGGGTACACACTTTTATGATATACTGACTCTAGGGTACACACTTTTATGATACTGACTCTAGGGTACACACTTTTATGATACTAACGGCAGGGTACACACTTTTATGATACTGACTCTAGGGTACACACTTTTATGATACTGACTCTGGGATACACACTTTTATGATACTGACTCTAGGATACACACTTTTATGATACTGACTCTAGGGTACACACTTTTATGATATACTGACTCTAGGGTACACACTTTTATGATACTAACGGCAGGGTACACACTTTTATGATACTGACTCTAGGGTACACACTTTTATGATACTGACTCTAGGATACACACTTTTATGATACTGACTCTAGGATACACACTTTTATGATACTGACTCTAGGGTACACACTTTTATGATACTGACTCTAGGGTACACACTTTTATGATACTGACTCTCGGGTACACACTTTTATGATACTGACTCTAGGGTACACACTTTTATGATACTGACTCTAGGGTACACACTTTTATGATACTAACGGCAGGGTACACACTTTTATGATACTGACTCTCGGGTACACACTTTTATGATACTGACTCTCGGGTACACACTTTTATGATACTGACTCTCGGGTACACACTTTTATGATACTGACTCTAGGATACACACTTTTATGATACTGACTCTAGGATACACACTTTTATGATACTGTCTCTCGGGTACACACTTTTATGATACTGACTCTAGGGTACACACTTTTATGATACTGACTCTAGGATACACACTTTTATGATACTGACTCTAGGATACACACTTTTATGATACTGACTCTAGGGTACACACTTTTATGATACTGACTCTCTGGTACACACTTTTATGATACTGACTCTAGGATACACACTTTTATGATACTGACTCTAGGATACACACTTTTATGATACTGACTCTAGGGTACACACTTTTATGATACTGACTCTCCGGTACACACTTTTATGATACTGACTCTCGGGTACACACTTTTATGATACTGACTCTAGGGTACACACTTTTATGATACTGACTCAAGGATACACACTTTTATGATACTGACTCTAGGATACACACTTTTATGATACTGACTCTAGGGTATACACTTTTATGATACTAACGGCAGGGTACACACTTTTATGATACTGACTCTAGGATACACACTTTTATGATACTGACTCTAGTGTACACACTTTTATGATACTAACGGCAGGGTACACACTTTTATGATACTGACTCTCGGGTACACACTTTTATGATACTGACTCTCGGGTACACACTTTTATGATACTGACTCTCGGGTACACACTTTTATGATACTGACTCTCGGGTACACACTTTTATGATACTGACTCTCGGGTACACACTTTTATGATACTGACTCTCGGGTACACACTTTTATGATACTGACTCTCGGGTACACACTTTTATGATACTGACTCTCGGGTACACACTTTTATGATACTGACTCTCGGGTACACACTTTTATGATACTAACGGCAGGGTACACACTTTTATGATACTGACTCTCGGGTACACACTTTTATGATACTGACTCTAGGATACACACTTTTATGATACTGACTCTAGGGTACACACTTTTATGATACTAACTCTCGGGTACACACTTTTATGATATACTGACTCTAGGGTACACACTTTTATGATACTGACTCTAGGGTACACACTTTTATGATACTAACGGCAGGGTACACACTTTTATGATACTGACTCTAGGGTACACACTTTTATGATACTGACTCTGGGATACACACTTTTATGATACTGACTCTCGGATACACACTTTTATGATACTGACTCTAGGGTACACACTTTTATGATATACTGACTCTAGGGTACACACTTTTATGATACTAACGGCAGGGTACACACTTTTATGATACTGACTCTAGGGTACACACTTTTATGATACTGACTCTAGGATACACACTTTTATGATACTGACTCTAGGATACACACTTTTATGATACTGACTCTAGGGTACACACTTTTATGATACTGACTCTAGGGTACACACTTTTATGATACTGACTCTCGGGTACACACTTTTATGATACTGACTCTAGGGTACACACTTTTATGATACTAACGGCAGGGTACACACTTTTATGATACTGACTCTCGGGTACACACTTTTATGATACTGACTCTCGGGTACACACTTTTATGATACTGACTCTCGGGTACACACTTTTATGATACTGACTCTAGGATACACACTTTTATGATACTGACTCTAGGATACACACTTTTATGATACTGACTCTCGGGTACACACTTTTATGATACTGACTCTAGGGTACACACTTTTATGATACTGACTCTAGGATACACACTTTTATGATACTGACTCTAGGATACACACTTTTATGATACTGACTCTAGGGTACACACTTTTATGATACTGACTCTCCGGTACACACTTTTATGATACTGACTCTAGGATACACACTTTTATGATACTGACTCTAGGATACACACTTTTATGATACTGACTCTAGGGTACACACTTTTATGATACTGACTCTCCGGTACACACTTTTATGATACTGACTCTCGGGTACACACTTTTATGATACTGACTCTAGGGTACACACTTTTATGATACTGACTCAAGGATACACACTTTTATGATACTGACTCTAGGATACACACTTTTATGATACTGACTCTAGGGTATACACTTTTATGATACTAACGGCAGGGTACACACTTTTATGATACTGACTCTAGGATACACACTTTTATGATACTGACTCTCGGGTACACACTTTTATGATACTAACGGCAGGGTACACACTTTTATGATACTGACTCTCGGGTACACACTTTTATGATACTGACTCTCGGGTACACACTTTTATGATACTGACTCTCGGGTACACACTTTTATGATACTGACTCTCGGGTACACACTTTTATGATACTGACTCTCGGGTACACACTTTTATGATACTGACTCTCGGGTACACACTTTTATGATACTGACTCTCGGGTACACACTTTTATGATACTGACTCTCGGGTACACACTTTTATGATACTGACTC
Source organism: Limnoperna fortunei (assembly GCA_944474755.1). Lineage (NCBI taxonomy): Eukaryota > Metazoa > Mollusca > Bivalvia > Mytilida > Modiolidae > Limnoperna > Limnoperna fortunei. The sequence continues at coordinate 55,646,531 of OX104123.1, forward strand.
TCGGGTACACACTTTTATGATACTGACTCTAGGATACACACTTTTATGATACTGACTCTCGGGTACACACTTTTATGATACTGACTCTCGGGTACACACTTTTATGATACTGACTCTAGGATACACACTTTTATGATACTGACTCTAGGATACACACTTTTATGATACTGACTCTAGGGTACACACTTTTATGATACTGACTCTAGGATACACACTTTTATGATACTGACTCTAGGATACACACTTTTATGATACTGACTCTCGGGTACACACTTTTATGATACTGACTCTAGGGTACACACTTTTATGATACTGACTCTAGGGTACACACTTTTATTATACTGACTCTCTGGTACACACTTTTATGATACTGACTCTAGGGTACACACTTTTATGATACTGACGCTAAGATACACACTTTTATGATACTGACTCTAGGGTACACACTTTTATGATACTGACTCTAGGGTACACACTTTTATGATACTGACGCTAGGATACACACTTTTATGATACTGACGCTAGGATACACACTTTTATGATACTGACTCTACGATACCCACTTTTATGATACTGACTCTAGGGTACACACTTTTATGATACTGACTCTCGGGTACACACTTTTATGATACTAACGGCAGGGTACACACGCACTTTTATGATACTGACTCTAGGGTACACACCTTTATAATACTAACTCTAGGGTACACACTTTTATGATACTTGTTTAGGTGAAGAATCACCATTGTTTTTCGACTCTTTGGCTACATTAAATTTGATGATTTTGACTTTTCTTAGACATTTTTCCGTTATTTAAAAAAATGAAATTTCTGCTCCATAACAATATTCACTGGGGTAGCATTCTTTAAAAATTTTACATTACATATAAGAACGATCGCTCAACTGGAAGTTCATATTGTCTAAAAGTCTATTTTCAATTAAAGTCCAAAAATAATGCATGTCCTTAACTGATTTTCAACATTTTTCTGTTCAATTAAAACCAAAAGAACGCTTTCCTAAAGTTTGCTAAGATATTTAGCTTTCCAAAAAATGTCATACTTAATGATGTAGCATGTACGATTCAAATTCCATATTTAGCCACATTGAACTGAACTGTTGAATAGTTTTGCGAACAACCTCTGCACTGGTTTCCGGTATTTAGTAGTCCTAATCCTTTTCTACTGAACTTTGGACATAACAAAGTTGACAAATTCCTATATATAAGACTTATCCATATACATATAAACCATGTAAACAGTAACATCTATCGGTTATACATATACATGTACATATAACTGTTGTAAAAAAACTACACCTTTCTAACTATCCCATACTGTCTAGTATGAAGTTCAAAATGATTCATCTCACAATTAATTTAATTTAATGTAATGGGAACAGGATTTAAAAATCCGTATTTGTTACCAATTGTTTATGTTAATATATACAAAATACAAATAAAAAAATAAGAAGCAAATTCAATACATTACTTATGTAAACCATGTGTAATTGTTTTTATTTGGCATTAAAAATTGCATTTTGTTTAAGACTTTGATCGTTGAATACTTCCTCATATAAACCATGTGTAATTGTTTTTATTTTGAATTAAAAATTACATTTTGTTTAAGACTTTGATCGTTGAATACTCCCTCATATAAACCATGTGTAATGATTTTTATTTTGCATTAAAAATTACATTTTGTTTAAGACTTTGATCGTTGAATACTCCCTCATATAAACCATGTGTAATGAGTTTTATTTTGCATTAAAAATTACATTTTGTTTAAGACTTTGATCGTTGAATACTCCCTCATATAAACCATGTGTAATGATTTTTATTTTGCATTAAAAATTACATTTTGTTTAAGACTTTGATCGTTGAATACTCCCTCATATAAACCATGTGTAATGATTTTTATTTTGCATTAAATGTTACATTTTATTTAAGACTTTGATCGTTGAATACTCCCTCATATAAACCATGTGTAATGATTTTTATTTTGCATTAAAAATTACATTTTGTTTAAGACTTTGATCGTTGAATACTCCCTCATATAAACCATGTGTAATGATTTTTATTTTGCATTAAAAATTACATTTTGTTTAAGACCTTTGATCGTTGAATACTCCATCATATAAACCATGTGTAATGATTTTTATTTTGCATTAAAAATTACATTTTGTTTAAGACTTTGATCGTTGAATACTCCCTCATATAAACCATGTGTAATGATTTTTATTTTGCATGAAATGTAACATTTTATTTAAGACTTTGATCGTTGAATACTCCCTCATATAAACCATGTGTAATGATTTTTATTTTGCATTAAATGTTACATTTTATTTAAGACTTTGATCGTTGAATACTCCAATTGAATACTCACTCAAGTAAACCTTATGTAATGTTTTGTTTTATTTTGTATTTAGAATTACATTTATTTTAAAATATGAATTTCGTATACTCCATCGTTTTACATTTTGTAACTATTCTTGCTTGCTAGTGTCGTAATTTGTTAACAACTAAAACAAATAACTCGTTGGTTATTTTATATAAGGCATTTTGCAAATATAAGTGCAGGAATGATAAAATATTTGTTATTTGGTCGTAAACTTAGTGATTGGTAACCGAAAAAAATAATTCATTTACGAACTTAAAATTGTCACAATTTTATTTATCAACTCTCAGACGCAAGATGTTTAACATGGGGTCATATGTACAACTGAAATAAATAAGTTAGGAAACATGCCAAGAACAATACTAGCACTTTGGCTTGTATAATTATCGTTATCAAGCTGTTCTAAATAATTCTTTTACTTTTACTGATTTCCAGCAAAGCAGCACAGACAACTGTCATACAAGATATTTCTCTGGTGGCATTATGGTTTTATTACAATATTATTAATCAATATTCGTAAATATTTGTTTTATTTGTTGTATTTAATACAAAAATATTTTTTATCTGATGTAAATTTTCCAACGAATAATATAACATGTAGAAGATGAGGTATTTAATTTGATAAACATTGCGTTGGAGTTAATATGACCAAGACTGTCCATTAATTTTTGTCAAAATATGACATATAATGTTGTCGGAGTTCATCTGGGGGCATTACAAAAACAATTACATTGCATCTAGGGGCATTAGATCAACAATTGCATGGCTAATAAAAATCCAATATATCAATAATCAATAGTTTTTGACGGAGTAAACAATAATATGAATTTTTTTATTTGACTAATTATGCAATCACTGAATGGTAATTGTATGACATATAATAATTAAGGCATTTAATTATATTGTGTCAAAAATAGTATTTAAGTCAAAATTGTCAAAAATTACCAAATTGTCGTCTTGATCTAACTTAAGGTATGCTTATGTTTTTGTATGCATTTTTCTTCAATACGATATCTCTGTTTAAGAACAAAACCCATACACTTAATGTTACATATGGTGTCTTTGACACACTACATTTTTACTTTTTAATGTATAATTTATACGGCAAAAAAAATCCAAAATCAAACATACCTAGGTTATACATTTAAGTACACAAGTTTCGCTTCGTCTAATCTAGACTGTTCATTAAGAGAAAACAATATTTTTAAAATCCAAATGATTAAGCTATCGTAGTGCTTTATTTATCAAAATACCAAACGGATATTCTAAATACATAGTTTTGTATGTCTTACAAAAAATTGTGCGCAATTAATTTATTTATCAAATTTCTGGGTTTATGAATAATCCAACTTGATATATCGTGTAAACATCGGACATTCTTATGATATTTGTTAAAACGTTCGTCAGAAATATGACGTCACTGGATGTTTATGTGATTGTCCATCAATGTCACATACCACGCTGACTAGTATAAATAAAGTGTACAACCTTAAGTTATTACATACATTCTGCTGCTCTATAATAGTAAGGTAAGTGTGTCCAATATGAGTCTATGTACATAGACAAAGATAGTGCTCTTAAATATATGCTTCCCGATAACAAATATATAATACAACGTGTATTGCGTAAACATAATACTTTCTTGCCATGTTGATGGTCACTACTGATTGAAATATACATATTTTCATTTGCTTTGTAAGCTGAAATCTGATTGTTTTTTTCAAATATATGAGTCTGTTTTGCTTATTGGTGGTTAGGTCATTGGGTTATTGAATATTAAGGGTTGTGTTTGGTTAATTAATCACATTTTTATATATAAGAACTGACAACAAATTAAAGTGTAGTTTATTATAGATTATTTACGTTTTTGAAACGAGATTCATTTTCTCGTCCGTATCTAATCGGAGGCGACAGATCTGAGAAGAAATGAAGTGAAAATGGATCAAGTTTCAAAGAAACGTAAATAATTTGTGTATCTCTGTTTTTTGACGTAACAATGTTCACTTAACGACGTAGTGACAGCGAGGTGAGATGGCCCATCTCACGCTAGTAGAGTGAAATGGGAAATTATCGCACATAAAGATCAAAGGAAAATACTGCAAATAATTATATATCTAAATGAAATTTTTTAACTGGACGTATGTTGTGCAATTAACACATATGTTAATATGTTTGTAATGTTTTTCTGAAGCTGACAACTATGTACAAACGAAAATGATGTTTTTAAGTAAGATTTCCAGTATAATATTGTTTACTATATACATGACAGATTAGGGCCGTTGGAATGAAATGATAGCTTCTTTGAAAATTACAAACGTTTAGATAAATATACTCTGAGCTAGCCTTTTTCGTAACGTGCATCCTCAAATGATGTTACACATTTTCAATAACACAAGCGTGTTATAAGTTTCATTTTAGTAACTGTCATCCAAAATATAATCATCTGAAGCCTTGCAAAAAATACCAAACCATTTAGACTGTAAACAATCTGCGTATAATGAAATTAAATGTGCTGATACTACTAAATAATGATCATTATAAATTAGTCCAGAAGAAGACATTTTTACTCTATCCGATCTGGATATATTTCATAGTGATAAAAATAAATAAGTCCAGAAGTAGACATTTTACTCCGATCTGGATATATATTTGGTAGTTTGTAATTGTTAATTACAATGTTTTTATTGGTTCAATCGACGAAGCCGAATAACTATGATGACATGAATTGTTTGTTTGAAATATTTTCAACGCCATTTTCAGCAATTTTTTCAGCTATATCATGGCGTCCAATTTTTATTGGGGGAAGAAGCCGGAGTACCCGTAGAAAACCGCCATCATTCGATAGGAAAGCTGGCAATCCTTGTCAATTATTACTGGTACACTCCTTGAGACTCGAACCCGCAACCTCATTGTTGACAGACCAAGTGATCAATAGTAGACGAAGTACCTTAATCCCTTGACCATCGAGGCTCCTGCTCAAATTTAAACAATATCAACAAATATATAAAGGGTTTTGTATTTTGTAGGAAATGAAGCTGACAGTGTGCATTTTAATCGTAGTATGTGTGATCTCTATTGTCGTAGCTCTTCCTACCAAACAAAAAGAAAAATCAGACAAAGAAATAGATAATGATAAATACGATAAAGAAAAAGGAAAAGATAAATCAGATAAAGTCAAAGGAAAAGGTCGCCAAAATCAGTGGAATCGTGGAAATTCTAATTTTGGCTTAGACCATAAAAAAGACAAACAGGATCATAAAGAAAAAACTAATGAATTTCCTAGACGAAAGCAAAGTACTACAGAATCTCCCGTGACAACAAACACCCAGCCAACAGATCCAAGTACACCAGGATCTGCTGTTACTACAAACATCCAACAAACAGAAGCAAGTACAACAGGACCTGCTGTGAATACAAACATCCAACAAACAGATGCAAGTACCACCGGATCTGCTGTGAATACAAACATCCAACAAACAGATGCAAGTACCACAGAATCTGCTGTGAATACAAACAACCAAAAAACAGATACAAGTACCACAGGATCTGCTGTGACTACAAACATCCAACAAACAGATGCAAGTGCCACAGAATCTGCTGTGAATACAAACAACCGAAAAACAGATACAAGTACCACAGGGTCTGCTATGACTACAAACATGCAACAAACAGATACAAGTACCACAGGACCTGCTGTGACTAAAAACATCCAACAAACAGATGCAAGTACAACAGAATCTGCTGGGAATACAAACAACCAAAAAACAGATACAAGTACCACAGGGTCTGCTATGACTACAAACATGCAACAAACAGATACAAGTACCACAAGACCTGCTGTGACTAAAAACATCCAACAAACAGATACAAGTACAACATGGTCTGCTGTGACTTTAAACATCCAACAAACAGAAGCAACTACAAAAGGATCTGCCGTGACTACAAACATCCAACAAACAGATGCAACTACAACAGGATCTCCAGTGACAACAGTTAGCCAACGAACAGATGAAAATACATCAAAATCCCAAGTGAATACAGTAGTTCCAAAACCAATAGAAAGCTAAAATTAATTAATCCAATTGCCACAGGCGTCAAACAAACAGATGGAAGTACAACAAGAGCTTCCTCAAATTGAAATTATCATCTACATTAATTTCAGACAAAACCAAATACACTCAACATATATCTTCTGTGATATAATAACACGAAAAATAATGTCCTTTTTGAACCTTTTTTTATATTTTGAATAAAAATTACTTTTTTAACTTTGTAAAGCAGTTTTAATATTTTACATGCATTAACAAAACATGTGCTTTTTAGAATACACTTGTAATTGAGGATACAGTCGAGCACGTAATTTCCACAGGAGGACTCGCATCCTCGAAAAGTGTTGATGGGATAGGGTAAAATAGTAAACGATTGCAACCTTAACCACTCAGACACTATGATCATAGGTCATAAGAAGGTAGCAAGGTTTGTCACATCATAACATCAACGTGTAAATGTCAGAATCCTGTCATCTTTCCGATTAAGAAGGAAAACGACGTTGATGTTTTATAAAGCAAAAAAAAAGATAAACAAAACCGCACAATTAATCAGAACAACAGAACAACAAATAACCCAAAAATAATGAAAAATAGACTTGATATAGTTTCAAAGTTTGTATAATTTGTAAGTGGCATTGAATCGGTTACACTAACCCATCCCTCCTGCTTTTAACTTGTGCGCACGATTTTCAAATCCTGAGCACACGATTTACTAACCCATCCCTCCTGCTTTTAACTTGTCAATTAAAGCAACAAAGTTACAAATTTTACCTGTTATATGTTTTATGCGCCTTTAATTAAAATATAAATCAAAAGTAAAATAAAATCCAGTTGTGATAAAGTGGAAACAAACAAAAGAAAAACAAGTAGCAACAAAGGCTTAAACTGAAACCAGAAACCTTGATTTGTTAGCAAAATGGATAATAAAATGGTGGCTGGGGTACTGATGTAACATTGGTTATGTATGTTTTCATAGACAATATTAATTTGAGTTCAGCACAGTTACTTTAGTTTTACAAATTGAAGATCCCGGAGTGTCCTCCGGAACGCCGGCTTACTGGACGCCATGATATTGCTGAAAATCTCTTAAAATTTATACTCATATCAGGGTCGATTTGTCCTTGTTAACTCGAAAATCTATAACGAAACAGATTTTTATCTTTACGTCATAGAATCATACGGTGTAGCTGTTTGATGATGATGTGGATGACGTGATAGAGTTGGTCTGCTATGGTCATGATCCGAAACATCATTTGGTTTGCTATGGTCATGAGCCGGAACACCAGTATAATGTGGAAAGCCTTTTAGTCGTTCCTTTGGTAAACCACCAGGTGGAAAATTTTTACCATATTTTTCACCCCTTTCCTGGCCTTCTCCCGGTTCTCCGGGACGAGGTGCAGCCATGGATACGACACTTGTTGCAACTAACAAAAACAAAGTCAGCTTTAACTTCAACTATTAATAAAGACAAAATATTGAATAACCGCAAAAAGTCTAATTTCGTTCGTTTTTTGAATTGGAGTTTAAATTTTAAGCCCAATAAACCGGATGAGCCTAATACAAAAAAATACACAAGGAAACAGGCGAAATCGTTTTAAGTAAAGACGTGTCTTAGAAATAATTCATTTTTCAAATAAAATATAATACGTAAGAATGCATTTGTTAAAAATACTGCATTGTCTTACCGATTGGAGAGGTTAATATATTTTATCCTGCAATCATTTCATTTTCTTCAATAATATACGTCTTAACAATTTTATTCGGCAGTGACTAATAAAGTAAACTGATGCCATTGTCCTCGCTTCTTAAGATCTTCTGTATTCTGTTAAGGTTTATGACAAGTTGTCCAATACAATATTTGTTTGTGACGTCAGGCTATCACTAGAATATACGACAAATTTTTCAAGTAAACAATCGGCTAGAAGAGCACCTGTTTATGTTTTTCATAAGTTCCAAATGCATTTTAGAGTTGCATGGTAAAACCACTATTTGTACATTGCATATATACATATGTAAACACAGGTAAATGATTATTCAAGTGTTTACAGAGTTTCAACCAACAAAAGAAACTGTTCTCTTACAGTTGAACACTTACCTTTATTTGCTATGTCGAGTTTCTGGATGTCTGTATTTTAGACTGCCGTATTTATACCTGTTATTAAAATGTGACAGTTTGTGATATAGGCAATCATCCATTAACATCACGTTTTTTGAATAAACAATTTTAACCTACCGTCTTCTTTGTTACTAAAATTACGATTTGTTCTATGTTCATATAATATCTAATTATTTTCAATTTAAATTTGTCCTATTACAAAAAGTTTAGAAATTCAACTGGTATACATGGACTAAGAGAAATTGAATTGATCACCAGAGAAAGAAAGAATGTACTTATATAATCAAGATATTAATAACATTTATAATATTTATAATGCTCTTGACTAAAATTTTGACAAGAACACCAAGTATATGTTTAGCTCATTTAGCAGTTTAATTTATCTGTAAAACTATTAAACGAAAAATCTGTTGTAAACAAAAACCTTAAACAACGAGTTACATGCTATGGAAGCCCGAACGTGCCACGGAAAAAAATGTATAACTTGAGCGCACGAGTTTCAAACTTTTGCGCACGAGTTACAAACTTGAGCGCACGATTTTCAAATCCTGAGCACACGAGTTACTGACTAGTGTGCTCAAGTTAATAAAATGTATGCCTATTATATTTGCACTGCAATGTGATAATTGTAATTTTGAAGGGCCTCCGTGACCGAGTAATTAAGGTAGTTCGTCTACTAATAATCATGCGGTTTGTCAACACTGAGGTTGCGGGTTCGAGTCTCATTGCAGGATGCACTCTACTCCAATCTTACTTGAAAGGATTGCCACTTTTCCTACCAAAGGTCGGGGGTTTTCTCCGGTTACTCCGGTTTCCTTCTCCAATAAAAACTGGACCCCATGATATAGTTTAATAAAGATGCAAGTGGCGTTAAACACCATTAACAAACAATACTTTTTGAAAAGAAAACATAAAACATATTCCGGTTTTTAAAAAAAAAAGAGGAATAAAAATAGCGCAGAAAGCGACAGAAATTTAAATATTTATCTGACAAGTGTGTACTGTACTTATGGTCTAACATCCTATTTAAGTAATGAAATTAATGTTATAATAATAGCCATAGATGTCAAATGCCCCTGGGTGGAAAATATGTGATACTTAATAATTTGTGTTACTTAATATTAACATCTCTTTAGTTATAGGTAGTACTGTCAAGGGTGATATTTACGTGATTAATCGCACACGTATTTAATTGTGTAGAAGTAAACACACATAAACATATTTATTTGTCACGTTCATTTACGAACTAAATAAAACAGCAATGAGAAACACATTTATGTGATGTCCAAGTACACATACACTACATCGTTGAGATATAACTTTCATATTTAAAGAGTAAACAAAAATATTTAAATATAACCTGGTTAAACAATATTAATTATATACAATATGACTTGTTCAGCTTAATAAATTATATGTTCCTAAATACCTCTGTATAAATATGTTAAATTACACATTTTAAAAGAAACGAATTGATTTTAAAACGCAGATTTGACAAAAACACTTGTAATTTATGACGTGGACTGCTCATCCGTTTGAGCGCACGATTTTCAAATCCTGAGCACACGAGTTACTGACTAGTGTGCTCAAGTTAATAAAATGTATGCCTATTATATTTGCACTGCAATGTGATAATTGTAATTTTGAAGGGCCTCCGTGACCGAGTAATTAAGGTAGTTCGTCTACTAATAATCATGCGGTTTGTCAACACTGAGGTTGCGGGTTCGAGTCTCATTGCAGGATGCACTCTACTCCAATCTTACTTGAAAGGATTGCCACTTTTCCTACCAAAGGTCGGGGGTTTTCTCCGGTTACTCCGGTTTCCTTCTCCAATAAAAACTGGACCCCATGATATAGTTTAATAAAGATGCAAGTGGCGTTAAACACCATTAACAAACAATACTTTTTGAAAAGAAAACATAAAACATATTCCGGTTTTAAAAAAAAAAGAGGAATAAAAATAGCGCAGAAAGCGACAGAAATTTAAATATTTATCTGACAAGTGTGTACTGTACTTATGGTCTAACATCCTATTTAAGTAATGAAATTAATGTTATAATAATAGCCATAGATGTCAAATGCCCCTGGGTGGAAAATATGTGATACTTAATAATTTGTGTTACTTAATATTAACATCTCTTTAGTTATAGGTAGTACTGTCAAGGGTGATATTTACGTGATTAATCGCACACGTATTTAATTGTGTAGAAGTAAACACACATAAACATATTTATTTGTCACGTTCATTTACGAACTAAATAAAACAGCAATGAGAAACACATTTATGTGATGTCCAAGTACACATACACTACATCGTTGAGATATAACTTTCATATTTAAAGAGTAAACAAAAATATTTAAATATAACCTGGTTAAACAATATTAATTATATACAATATGACTTGTTCAGCTTAATAAATTATATGTTCCTAAATACCTCTGTATAAATATGTTAAATTACACATTTTAAAAGAAACGAATTGATTTTAAAACGCAGATTTGACAAAAACACTTGTAATTTATGACGTGGACTGCTCATCCGTCATAGTTCTAAACTGAATATTTGCCTGCCGCGAATTAAAGCATAGCAGTAAATCAAATAAAAATCAGTCACCCTCTACATAGATAAGATCGGTTGTAGTTCTAATGCGTAGTCGCGTTGGGTTACTTTTTTCACGAGTAATGCAATTTACAGTTCAGCTTTAACAAATTATTTTGTAGAACGTTCAAAATTTGGTTTGTTTATTTGAAACAATGATAAAAGATATCAGTTTTTTCATGTTTCTGTTCTTTCTAAAAAAATAAGTCTTTTTCTCAAAGCTAAAAAAGACAGATTGTTGTAAGGGTGTTTTGGTAATGACGTTATAAACGTGTACCAGATAATGAGAGATTTCACTGTCATTTTTACTGAAATTAATTAAACTATAATTATGAACATTGTTTCATTAATAGTTAAATTGTGTACATTTGCTATATAATTTTCCAATCCGGAAGAAGAGGGTTTTCTCCAGATACTCCGGATTTCTCCCGAATAAACAAACTTGACGTTACGTATATATAGCTGAACAATTACTGTAAAATTGGCGTTAAATAACATTCGATCAATAGACAAAACTGCTAATATTTCTCATTCAGATTTTTTTATTGTTGCCACAAACGTTTCTTGCAATGGTTTGCTCACAACACAGTTCTTTCATAGTGTAATATTGTAAAGTTCTCAACATTTCTATTCCAGTTTAACTGATATCAGAGTGAAATTTATATAGTCAAATCGTGATGTCCTGCACTTCGTGTCGCATTGATATCAGAGTAGAATTTTCCTAGTGTACTCAAAAAACCATACAAATTTAGCACATACTGTTCTTTTTATGGCGTAGCATCAGAAGGTGTGGTTGTTCGATGATGATGTGGATGACGTGATCCAGTTGGTCTGCTATGGTCATGATCAGGAACACCTGTTGGTCTGCTATGGTCATGATCAGGGACACCTGTTTTTCTGCTATGGTCATGATCAGGGACACCAGTTGGCCTGCTATGATCATGATTTGAAACACCTGTTGGTTTGGGATCCGGATGTGGAGAGCCAGTTGGTCGTTCATGTGGTAAACCACGTGATCTCCCATCTCTTTCCTGGCCTTCTACTGGTTTTCCAGGACGAGGTGCAGCCATAGATACAGCACATGTTGCAACTAACAAGCACAATGCCAGCTTCATCGTCTACAAAATAAATAAACTATAAAATATGATGTGCAACGTAAATGTATTCAGTTATGTACAAAATGATTGCATAGTCCTAGATATTGAATGGAGGAAAGAAACCTTTTTTAATACCCTATATGTAACATAATTTAGATTTGCGTTGAGAATGTCTATACTTAATTATTTATTACAATATTTATAATGTAATACCATAAGCTGTCATTGTTTTAATCAAGGCATAAATTCAACTTTTCTCGAATGTATTGTAAACTAATAAAGATAATTTTACATGTAATCAGTAATGACATTTCATATAATTTATAATTATTATAGCCTGCATTGAGTTGTGTTGAATTTATATTTTGCTTTGTTTTCCACCTTTTGCCGATATATTTAGATAAAGGCATGTTTTTGAAGTAACACATTTCATAAAATACAAGATTGTGGCACTTTAATACTTTTAATACGTTTTCTTTCATTATAAAGTAAGAAGACATTTGTTATAGACTCTGCATTGTTTGAACGATTCAAGAAAATACTTTGTTATAACGTGTAGACTGCTAACCGATTATACAAATGTATAAAATATTTAAATTATATGTTAGCCTACTAAGGCAACCTTTATCTTACATTAAGACACTTACCTTTATTTAAATGTAGATCGTGTGGATTTCTGTAACGGACTTATAGAGTTGTTCCGTATTTATACCCGTCATCGTAATGTCTTGTGACAGTTAGTAATAAGGCAATCATCCGTTAACATCACGATTTTTGAATAATAAAAATTTTAAATACCACCTCCTTTGTTACTTAAATCACGACTTTATTGAAAGCATATAGGCTAAAGATTTCTTATTAAATAAGGTCATAGCCAAATAAACAGCGTTAAGTTCATACAAGGTTATTACCTAAATAAAAGCTATTGTTTGCATTACCTACGAACTTTAGAATGTAATTAGGAATACAAGATACCGGAACTTAGTCCACAATTATAACAACAACGACATAATAATAATAATAATAATAATAATAATAATAATAATAATAATAATAATAATAATAATAATAATAATACATTAAGATGATGAAAGATGTTTAATATTATTCATAAAAGTGCCTTCACAATTTTGAAATTATTTGAGAACACTATATCAGCTATGCATCTCATTAGCAATATTTCTTCTATGTGCTACTTTCACACAAAAACTCTTTTGTAACATAAAAGTTAACTACATAATGCATTTTAATTATTTACGTTTTTATAAGATTTTGATGATCGTCGATTTCAGTAAAACTTATGCGCCATTTATCTATAGTCTTTCTATAAAATTTATTGGCTTGTTAACATAAAAATATACATAGTACATTTTCGACACCTTAATATGCATGCTTTTTGTATCAGAATATCTTACAGGAATCGATGGCCGAGTCGGTACGTTGAAGGAATGGATGGCTGAGCTGCCGAGTTGGTTTGCTATTGATCATGTGTTATATCAACACTAAGTATACGAATGCCAATTTCCTTGTGCTCAACTCGGCACCTAATTGAAAATGTGTCCCGGTTCTTCTACCAAGGATTGTTGTCTCCTACCAAGAATTGTTGTCTCCTACCAAGGATTGTTGTCTCCTACCGAGGATTGTTGTCTCATACCGAGGATTGTTGTTTTTTCGGATACTCCCGCTTTCCCTTAATATAAGCTCGATGCCACGATATGACTAAAAATAGCTGAATGTGACGCTCAACACAAGTTATCGACACAATTCAGAAGTATGTTCTGTACTAATGGTCTCATATAAAACCTGTAAATAAATGTTTAACTAATAGAAAATAACTTTCAATTAAACAGACTTTAACATTTAATAAATGGTCCATATTAGAAAACCGACCGAACAACAAGAGCCAAAAGTCAAGGGGCAGTTACAAATCCGGATATAGACAAAACGCAACACAAAACCCAAAAACACTAAAAACAAAAAGAGAGTAACCCGAACCCAATAAAAACCATGGGTGCACTCAGGTGCTCCGGACGAGTAAGCAGTGCCTGCCTCTAATTAGACTCCCGTCGAGTTACTCATTGTCATGTCTAGGGAAAAGTCAAATCCAGGAATAGGAATCACTTTCTATGACTCAGCAAACATGTAAGATTTGTCTATTTATAGAAGTACCAAGTGGGACATCTAAGTTCAAATTTCACACGTATTTAATTTTGTGGAAATAAACACGTTTAAGAATGTTTTTTTGTTAGGGTAATTACCCAACTAAATATATACGCAATGTAAAAGAAAATCTTTAGTAAGGACAATTTATTGTTTTAATATCTCAGTATACTTCATTGTGTATCTTGGACAATTTATCGTTTAACGAGTAAACAAAACTTATGAGACATTTTAATGTTGAAGATTTCTAGTATGGAATAATAGCATTATAAAAATAATTAAAAAGTATAATACTTAATATAACTAACATTTGCTATTTGAATTAATATTCAATTATTTATTTTCTTTTTTTATGGATTCATTTAGAATTTGTTACAGTTCGTTCGCTTATTTAACGCTATCTTTAAGGTATGTAGTTTATTTTCTACCATTAGATGTTATGTTAGAATGAAAGGAAATATTTATATAAACTTTCCATCGATGTCTGCAGCCTAATAAACATAATAAATTATGGGTGCATAATCAAGGTTGTTGCTGAATGGACACAGTATTTATTAAAAATAATCCTTGTAAATAACATACATGAAAAGTTCACGGGGAACGAATTGATTTTTATATTCCATAATAATAATAATAATAATAATAATAATAATAATAATAATAATTATTATAATATAACTATATCATTGGCAGCTACAAGAAAAGATAATAAAACAAAATCATGGACAATATCATTTCAATATTTATAATGTTAATGCCTTTAAAATTGTGACATATATCAAGAACACTATTTGAACTGTGTAGGTCAACAGTTTACTTTCATAAGTAATCAACCTTTTCAATGCACAAAATGTGTTGTCATTAAAAAACCTCAAATTACATTCATGCATTTAAAATTTTTTTTTAAAGTTTTCATTACATTATGATAAAAGCAGTTAAAAAAAAATATGTTCGTTCAATTTATCTGTTACTGTAATGTGACTATATTTGTAAAGCTTAATCGTTTGTAAACATAAACAAAGCTAATTTACACCATTTTTGTGTGTGTTCTAACTAAAACAAATGATAAAAAAATAGAATGAAAAAAGCGCCAGAAAATAAAAACTTTCTATCAAAAGTATATTATGTATTAAAAATAGATAATACGACAATAACTATCGGAAAATAACCTAATATATCATGTGCAACGTGATATAAAAAATTAGGTTTGACGTCAAATTTTTCAGTTATATTTAGAACAGTCAAGTGTGTCATCAAAGTGAATAATCGCAAACGGATTTCATTTTGTTGGAGTATTCACAATCAATTTGAAACTAAATAAGTATGCTTATTTTTTATGTGTTTCTGAACATCAAAAACAGCCATATTATTATTTGTAAACAATAATCAGAAATACGACGTCATGGGATGTATTCGTTATCATCATTAATTTTTTGCGGATAACATTGCCTTGTATTAGTACAATACACAACTTTATATTAGTACATAAATATAGTGTTTAAATTTAACCGTTTTAGATATCGCTATTAGTTGCGATGCAAACGCAGTCTGCTTTATTTAGAGGTCCCGATAAATAAATGAAAAATTACACAATGCATTTCATTTTCGACGTTGTCAAAAGGAAATAAAGAATAATGTCAGGCATTTGAAAAATTGTTATTTAAAAAATGGCATATTTATTTCTAACCTAGAATAACGAAAGAAAAAGAAAAAAGATCAACTCATAAGAAACGTGCATTTAAGATGCGGAGGTGAATGTTGGGGTTATATCTATTAGTTGTTTTCTTCTTTATTGTTTAATACGATGATGAACACACCCGTACATGAGATTTCAAATTCTCTTTCGGACCATAGCAGAAGAAACGACAGAGAAACATGACCGAAAACCAACTGGAGTCAATACAAAACATTTATGAACAAGAATATAGGATCTCCTTTGACTACCAATAAGTAACAGACTGACAAATGGGTCTACCGTTTCAATTACTTCAATTCCTTACTGAGAGACAGAAAGTTCCAATAACTACCAACTTAAGTTTTACATTAAATCTGGAAAAATATAATTGATTTAAAAATTCATATGTAAAGTTTCAAGAAAAAAATATCCATTCAGAGTCGTCTGATGTGTTTTACACAGCTAATATTGCATGTAAACCTAGCAAAACTGTTTTGCAGAAATTAAAAATGTGTCAGGATTGGTCTATCGATTTGTTTTAAAATAGTAATCGGCCGTATGTTAGTTTGACACCCGCCACAAGGTCAAATTACAGCGAGAAAACTTGTAATATTTGATACGGTCAAAGGTAACATAACCCGCACAAAGCAATAAATCACTCAAAGACAACACTATGGCAATAAAATAAAAATCACAAAACAAATAAGAGAAATCAAACAAAAACAAGTTGGCAAATTACTCCTTCAAGCAGTCACACAAAAATGAGCTAAAAAAGAATTAATCTAGTAAAATAAACATCAACACTTTTTCCTATTTCAGTTATAGCCTAGCTATAGCCCTAACTGACATCTAGATTGCATTACCCTAGCATATAACAAAAAGCAGCTGAGCTTAAAAACTGGAACATATGAATCACCCGTAACTTTAACAGTAAACCTTATAAATTACTAGTACCATTAGTAATTCTTCTCCACACATTTTCATTCGTTGACTACCTCAAAAGCACCTTTCACCTAATAAGAGTTTTCTCTGTAACAACAATATTGGAGTGTCAAACAAAGCCACACAAGCATCGGGTACTCCGACATGACGAAACAACATAGCAGATTACTGAAAAACAACTTAAATTTTATACCAACAGCATACAATGTATAAAAATAGGAATAACAATAATAGTCCCACACTATGATGTATTTTCAAAACTCCTTTTAAAACCATAATATTGGTACCATACTGGGATAATACTGGGATGTTTCCCAGTGCTCGGCCCACGTGTTTGGAGAATGTCACGTTTCTTGCACGATAAAGACCCCTTTTGTAGATTTCGAAAAAGATTAGGCTCATTGTAGCCGCTATAAAAGGCTAAATTCACCGACCCTACCCAATACTTTGTACTTTTCCAGTGGCAGTCAAAACTTTGTTCCCTGTGTCCAATCTACCCCTTTTTTCATTGATTTATTGTTTGTTAACTTGTTCCCGTCCTGAATATAGCTGAAATAGGCTCGCTAGAAGTAAAGCAAACATTAAATCAATCAATCAATCAATCGATCAAGCCATAATATATTTAATATCAGCAAATTTGATCCATCCATACCTAAATTGTATAACAGGAACACATTAAACCTGATACATTAATGTTGCCTTAACAATAGACGGAGCCGAGAATGGGCAATATAAATATACATTTAACTCGTGAATATTAGCTTATTTTGATTCGTAATTCATTTTATTTTTCAAATTTCAAACGTTATACATTTGCAAGTTTGCAATACATTGTACGGGATAAAGATTTGCTTAATTTAAAGAAGTTACAATTTTCTTTTTTGGTTGTGTAGACGTCATGATATAGCTGAAAATTAATGAAAGTGGCGTTAAACATTGTTTAATAAAACAAACAAAACTGCGAATATTTCTTATTCAGATTTTTTATTTAATTGTAACCACAGACTATTTCTGCATTTTTATGCTTACACAAACATGTTCATGTCTTATTTTAATAATGTTAAGTTCATACAGATTGTAATGTCCTGCTTTTCGTGTCGTACTGATATCAGAGGCGAATAGCTCTCTCTTGTGTACAAGGAGAAACATACATATTTATCACATGTTTCGTTTACGGCATATAATCAGATGGTGTTGTTGTTTTATGATGATGTGGATGACGTGATCCAGTTGGTCTGCTATGGACATGATCATGAACACCTGTTGGTCTGCTGTGGTCATGATCAGGGACACCAGTTGGCCTGCTGTGATCATGTGAAACACCAGTAGTTTTGGGATCTGGATGTGGGGAGCCTGTTGGTCGTTCATGTGGTAAACCACCCAGTGGTAACTTTTCACCCGATTTTCCTCCCCTTTCCTTGCCTTCTATCGGTTTTCCAGGACGTGGTGCAGCCATGGATATGGCACATGTTGCAACTAACAAGCACAATGTCAGTTTCATTTTCTACAACAATAAATAAAACTATAAAATATGATGTGCAACCTTAATGAACAATTCTAACTTTGCATTCAGTTATATATTAAGTATCCTCACAAGTCAGGGTTTCTTTGTCTACTTGTGTCCACGAAACCCTGACAAACTTAGCTAGGAAATTCCTGGGCTAGAAGTCACTTTTTGGATTGGCTACATCATGCCTTAATGTAGCCAATCAAAAGCTCGCTTTCATTCATGACTTGGTAATGGGATATCCCGATGTCGATTGTATAGTGTTATATAGACCATGTGAAAATTGTATTTTGCACAGTAGTGTTAATAGTTTGTTATTACCGCGTTATTTATTAGTTGCGTTACGTTTTCTCCCAATTCAAGAATGAGCAACATAGACTACTGCCAAAGACTTGTATCTTTCAAGCGATTTCATTAGTTGATATTTTGAAGGTTTGACCTCATATAACAATCTTCTAGCCCGGAATTTCCGAGCTGTTTGTCAGGGTTTCGGGGATACATGTGGACACGGAATCCCTTACTTGTGAGGATGTATATTAAGAACATGCATACAGATAGAAGAGAAATGCAGGGAGATACCTTTATTTATAACACTATGAATAACATAATATAGATTTCAGCTGCGCATTCCTATACTTAATTATTTATTACAATATTGCATATTATTACCTGTCATTGTTTGAATTAAAGGGATAAAGACAGGTAAGTACGAAATGTGAAAGGTTAATTCTGATGAATGGATAATAAAGTTATAATCATATTTATCTAATAACACAAAGATAAGATTGACTAAATTTTTCTGTATTGTGGACTGACAAGATTATTCACTTGTAGTTACTAATAAAACATTTCATAAAATTTATAAGTAGTATAGCTTGCAGTTGTTTTGAATTTGCGCATATTGGTCAGTATTTGTGAACCTGGTATTTACACCCTTTCCACCTTTTGCAGAATATGTAATTAATGATCGTTGCAATACATATTGGCATTCTATTAATCTTTTGTATCTTTGTTCGTATTAACAATCTAATATAATTAGAAAAGACTAAAAACAAATTAAAAAAATTTATCTGCATGAATTGTCTTATTCCGTAATTTTTTATTGAAGTATTTTTGAATTGTAGAATCAACTTTATTCTGCATAGACGAGATGCACCTAATAAAAACAATAAATCCTGGAAGAAATAATAGGGATCACTTTGAGAATAAATGTTCAGACCTGTAACCGATAATGTACATATAAAAATTATTTGTTTACTTTAAAACTGTTCACTGACATTAGGAAACTTACCTTTATGTAGTGTGTAGAGCGTCCGGATTTCTATCAAGGAATTATTCAGAATTGTTCCGTATTTATACCCGTTATTGTAATATCTTGTGACAGTTAGTAATATAGGGAATCATTCGTTAGCATCACGATTTTTTAATAATCAATTTTTAAATACCACCTCCTTTGTTACTTACATCACGACTTTATTCAAAAGGTAGAAAATATGTTTATACCATATAACGATTAACGATTTAAATCATGTCCTGCGGCCAAAAAAAAATCAACAACACAGCGTTAAGTTAATATAAAGGTAATACGTAAATAAAAGCTATCAATTAGATTACCGACAAAATAAGAAAATGTCATTAGGAATGATCCGATATATGCAAATATAAAAATATACACATCATCGTGTTTCTTGTACAAATGTATCATTTTACGTTGCACGAGTAAACAAAATTTAATAGAGATTTTAAAGTAGAATATTTCTAATTCAGAAAAAAAGTATTATAAAAAGAATTAAATGTATAATACTTCATATAGCTCAAATCTGCTATTTGAATCAATATTCAATTATTTATTTTTTTTCTTATGGATTCATTTAGAATTTGTTACAGTTCGTTCGTTTATTTAACGCTATCTTTAAATTATGTAGTTTTACTTTCTTCTAATAGACATTATGTTAGAATAAAAGGAACACGTTATTTAAATACATTTCCCCTAATAAACATTATAGATTATAAGCGCTCAATCAAGGTTGTTGTTGAATAGACACAATATTTATTAAAATCCTTGTAAATATCATACATGAAAAGTTCAAGGGGAACGAATTAATTTTTATAACCGGATTATTAATAATGCACTTTAAAAATCTTGATATTATAAACATATTACGAATAATTATAATAATAACATCAACACCACCCCAAGTAATAATAATAATAATAATAATAATAATAATAATAATAATAATAATAATAATTATTATTATTATTATTATTATAATAATATAACAATAGCATTTGCAGCTACAAGAAAACATAATAAAAACTTATAAAACAAAATCATGATCAATATAATTTCCATATTTATAATGTTCATGCCTTTAAAATTGTGACATATGTCAAGAACACTATTTGAAGAACACTATTTGAACTGTGTAGTTCATTTAGAAGTTTACTTTTATATGTAATTAACTTTGTGTTGTCATTAAAAACCTCAAATAACATTCATGCATTAAAAAATTTTTTTTCAGTTTTCATTACATTATGATAATTGCAATTTTTTCTATTAAATATATGTTCGTTCATTTTATCTGTTACTGTAATGTGATTACCTTTTTTCTAAAGCTTAATTGTTTTTAAAAATAAAGAAAGCTAATTTACACCATTTCTATGTGTGTTCCAACTAAAACAAATGATACAAAATAGAATGAAAAAAGCGCCAGAAAAAAAATTTCTATCAAAAATATATTCTGAACTAAAACTCATAGATAATACGACAATTACTATGGGAAAATAACCTTATATTTCATGTGCAACGTGATATTTAAAAACAGGTTTGACGTGAAATTTTCAGTTATATTTAGAACTGTCAAGTGTGACATCTAAGTGAATAATCTTAAACGCATTTAATTTTGTGGGAGTAATCACAATCAATTTAAGTATGCAAAAAGGTGCTTAACAGATTTATTTAATATTCAAGTGCATATACACTTTTTTGTAAAGCTTGGGGAATCTTACTTTCATATTTATAGAGGAGATAAAAATGTTTGACATTTCAATAGTAAAATATGTTTTAAATAAAATAGATTGCATAATGAAAACAATGTCACAGCTAAAATGACCTGGATCACTAGTAATTGATTTCATGGACTGCTCAACACATATTTAATATTATGTACTTTATAAAAAGTGGTCATTGCGTCTCATGTTTAATCGCGACGATTTAACTATTAACCAATTTCTCTAATGAACTCAGTTTATTGAAAGTGTATGTACCCCCTTAATTTCGGCTTCCGACAATAAAGACTTAAGCTACGATATAGCTAAAAATTTGCTTAAAGTGGCCTTGAAAAGCATTTACAAACCAACAAGTAATGTTTTCTAATCGCAATTAAGTAAGACATACATTGATAAATTCATCTATATGTTTTTTTTCACTGTTTGACTTAATGAACTAGCAGTTGAAGCCTTTACCATATAATTATTTTGCAACATTACAAACACACTTTAGACATTTCTAGAAGATTCATATTTTAAAAAATATTAATATGACATCAATTGCGTCGAATTTCCTACATTGAAAAAGGTCACAATCATATAGTTTTCACTTCTCGGAATGTTATTGTGCAGGGGTGGGGGTGCAGGTCGATTAAAAATTAAATGACAAAACAGTCGATTTCGAACAGTATTTTAATATAGTATATCATCTGTCATAAACAACGATTCATGAGAAATTTGCCTTGTCCTCATCTCTGAACTAACGTATAATTATTGACGTTTTTCTGAACATTGAAAACAGTTATATTATTCTTTGTAAACAATAATAAGAAATGTGACGTCATAGGATGTATTCGTTATCATCATTAATTTTGTGCGGATAACATTGCCCTGTATTAGTAAAATATAAAACTGTAAATTAGTACATAAATTCTAGTATTCAAATGTAACCGTTTTAGATATTTGTTGCATTGAAAATGCAGTCTGCCTTATTTATAGGTCCCGATAAATAAATAAAAAATTACGCAATGCATTTCATTTTTCGACATTTTCAAACGGAAATAACGAAAATGTAAGGGATTTTAAAATTTTATATGTAAAAATGGCATATTAATTTCTATCCTTGAATAACGTAATTAAATACTCTAAGATGACTCTAACAGATCTACTCATTAGAAACATGTATTTATTATTTTTTTTGTTTTGATGATGTTTCAGCAATTTTTCAGCCATATCATGGCGTCCAGTTTTTATTGGGGGAAGAAGACGGATTACACGGAGAAAACCCCCGACCTGTGGTAGGAAAACTGGCAATCCTTATCAATTAAGACTGGAGTCGAATACATCCTGATTGCAGTGAGAATCGAACCCGCAATCTCAGTGTTGATAGACCACGTGATCAAGAGTAGACGAACTACATTGATCACTCGGCCACCAAGGCCCGCAAACATGTATTTAAGATACGGAGGTGAATATTGTTTAAAACTATGATAAACACATCCGTACATGAGATTTCCTATTCTGCTTCAGACCATAGCAGAGGACAAGACAGACAGACATGAACGAGGACCAACTGGACTCAATACATCAAAGAACAACAATATAATCCTTTGACTATAAAGAAGCAACAAACTGACATATGGGTAGACCGTTTCAACTACTTCAAATCCTTAATGAGAGACAAACAGCTCCATTCACTTCCAACTTAAGTTTTTCCAACTGGAGAAAATATAATTGTTACAAAAAATCATATTTAACGTTTCAAGAAAAGATATCCATTCAGAGTTGTCTGATGTGTTTCACACCGCTAATATTGCATGTAAATCTAGCAAAATTTTTTTCCCGCAGCGAGAAAATAGAAAAGCCGAAAATGGGCAAAAAAAATATACCAAGTAATTATTTCGTTATTTTGTTCTGTTTTATTATTCAAATGTCTAATGTTATACATTTGCAAGTTTGTTATACATTTTAACGAAATCACGATTTGCATTATTTAAATTAGTTGCTATTTTTTTCATTGGTTATCTGACATGACATAAAAGAAAAATAAATGAAAGTGGCGTTAAACATTACTCAAAAACAAAACTGCGAATATTGCTCATTCAGATTTTATTTGATTGATACCACAAACTCTTTTTGGAATTTTGTGCTTAAAACACATGTTCTTTTCTCAGATTAATACTATTAAGTTCACACAAATTGTAGTGTCCTGCACTTCGTGTCGTACTGATATCAGAGGCGAATAGTCCTACTGTACGAGAAGAACCATACATATGTATAACATACTGTTCCGTTTACGGCATAGAATCAGATGGTGATGTTGTTGTATGCTGATGTGGATGACGTGATCCAGTTGGTCTGCTATGGTCATGATGAGGAACACCTGTTGGTCTGCTGTGGTCATGATCAGGGACACCAGTTGGCCTGCTATGATCATGTGAAACACCAGTTGGTTTGTGATCTGGATGCGGCAAGCCTGTTGGTCGTTCATGTGGTAAACCACCTGGTGGTAACTTTTCACCCGATTTTCCTCCCCTTTCCTGGCCTTCTACTGGTTTTCCAGGACGAGGGGCAGCCATAGATAAGGCACATGTTGCAACTAACAAGCACAATGTGAGCTTCATCGTCTACAACAATAAATATAACTATATAATTTGATGCGCGACCCGAAAGAACAATTCTAACTTTGCATTCATTTATGTATAAAGAACATGCATACAGCTAGTTGAGGAATGCAGGAAGACACCTTTATTCATTACACTATGAATATCATAATATAGATTTCAGCTGTCATGCCGATACTTCAAAATTTATTACAGTCTTGGATATCATTACTTGTCATTGGTTGAATTAAAGGGATAAAGACAGGTAAATTCTGAAGAATGGATACTGAAGTTATAATCATATTTATGTTATAACACAAAGATAAGTTTGACTAATTTTTTAAAATGTATTGTGGACTGACAAGATTATTCACGTATAATCACTAAAGACTTTTCATATAATTTATGAGTAACAAATCGAAAAAAAACAAATATGCAGGAAGTGGCTTATTTTGTAAGGTGTTGAAGAATTTGAATTGGAGTATAAGTTTTGTTCCACATACACTAGATTAACCTAATAAAACAAACAAAGCCAGGAAGAAAAAAGAGGGATTGCTTTAAGAAAATTAGTATTTAAATTATTAAAATAACGCAATTATTAAATACGATTGAAGGACTATATGACTTTAATACGCTTTCTTAAAATGTTAGGTAAGTAGGCATTTGTTATAGATTCTGCATTATTCGAACGATTCGAGAGAAAACTTTATTATAAATGTACAGACCGATAACCGATTATCTAAATATATACAGATACTTAAATAATTTGTTAGCCAACTTTGAAAACCGTTCTCTAACATTAAGACACTTACCTTTATTTATGTTGTTGATCGTCTGGGTTTCTATAACGGAATAATTTCGGTTTGTTCCGTATTTATACCCGTTATTGCAATGTCTTGTGACAGTTAGTAATATGGGCAATCATCCGTTAACATCACGATTTTCGTATAATCAATTTTTAAATGCCACCTCCTTTGTTACTAAAATCACGACTTAACTAAAAAGGTAGAAAATGTGTTCATACGATCTTACAATTTACGATTAAAATCATATCCTGCGGCCAAATAAACAGCGTTCGGTAGTGTAATACATAATTATAAGGTATTGATTAGATTACCGGCAAATTTAAAAATGCCACTAGGAATTATCTCATATACAAATAACCAGCACTTAGTCATTAATAATAATAATAATAATAATAATAATAATAATAATAATTATAATAATAATAATAATAATAATTATAATAATAATAATAATAATAATAATAATAATTATTATTATTATTATTATTATTATTATTATTATTATTATAACATCATATTAAGGTAACGAAAGTATTTTAGTATTATTCATTTTGGTGCCTACACAATTTTGTAATTATTTCAAAACACTATTGAACTGTGTTTAACTTTCACAAAAAAAACTCTTGTGTCACAAAGAAGTTGAATGCATTCATAGATTCTTATTATTAAAGTTTTCATAAACTTATGATAATCCACGCTTTTCATAAAATTTTGCACATAATAATTAGCCTGTAAAATTTATTTGATAGCCATTAAAAAGTATGGTCTGAACTAAAAGTGTGAGAGAAAATATGTTTATAAATAAATGTCAAAGTATTAGATAATAGCCTTGCATTTTAAAATCAACCGAATGGAAATATGTGATATTACATCATAGATTCAACGTAAAATTAATATTATATTCAAGGTAAAAATTAATATTTGTTATGTTAATATTGAGAACTATACAGTGTGACAACTATATTAGTAATCTCATACGACGTATTTAGTTTTGTGGAAGTACAAACGATCAAAAATGTTTCTGGAACGTTTAATCTCCAACGAAATATATCCGCAATGTAAGAAGAAAACCATGTTTTTTTATTACATATGTACACATATATTTCATTGTGTAGCTCGTACAAATCTATCGTTTTCTTTTAACGAGTAAACACAAATGTACTAGGGATTTCAATAGTAGACCATTTATAATACAATACAGACAGATTGCATTATTAAAACAACAGTTATTAAATATAAAACATTAAGTTACTGAGCTTTACCATTTTAAACAATATTCAATTATTTATTTTTTTGTCTTTTGGATTTTTATTTAGAATTTGTGACATTTCGTTCGAGCATTTAACGCTATCTTTAAATACGAATATTGTTTTTCCTACTTTTTACCTTTGATAAATGCAGCCCACCAAATGGCCGAATGGACACAATATTTATAAGAATGAATTTTTGTAAACAATTGTCCGAAAGGAAAGGATTGATCTTTTATGACCGGAGAAATAAATTATAAAATGCATTTGAAAACAATTCGTGATAACTGATAGTTATAAGAATAACAGCGCCACCGCCACCAACAACAATATAATAATAAGAATTATTATTATTATTATTTTTATAATAATAATAATAATAATAATAATAATAATAATAATAATAATAATAATAATAATAATAATAACAGTTAACCACAGATAATAAAAATTAAAATTAAACTAATTCAGGTGACAAAAGAGTTTATAATGGTATTTCCTTTAAAATTTGACATATTGTAGGAATACTATTGAGCTGTGGTAGCAGCTGAATTTATATGTACAACTTTTATGCACCAAAACTGTTGTCACAAAACAAGCATCAAATGACGAGTTGCTAGCGTTTCTGGATTTTAATTTTTTTCAGTTGACTATAATATGATACTTGTTGTTTACATGCTTGTAAACATAAATATACATAGAATATTTACCCAAATTTAATGTAATATGTATACCAACCAACGAAAAAAAGATAATCAAATAGAACTAAAAAATCGGCACAAAATTAAATATTTGTATCAATAGTATATTCTCTTTTTACGACCTACCTACAACATACATTTATTAAAACAACGAATACTATTACAAAAAGTTATATATATTATGTTCAACGGTGTAGAAAATATGTGTGATATTTAAATAATGAATTGACGTAAAATGGTTCAGTTAAATATAGAACTGTCCAGTGTGACATCTTAAGTGAATAATGTCAACACATCTAATTTTGTGGGAGTAAACACGAATTAAAATGTTTATTTGTGACGTGTATTTCTAAAATAAATAAGTCCTCAATAAAACAAAAGATGGATAACATATTTATTGAATGTCTATTTATTTAATATTTATTTATTTAAAGTACACATACATTTTATCGTTTAGCTTGTTGAATTTAATTTTCACATTTAAAAAGTATATAAAAATATTGCACATTTCAGCAGAAAAAATATTTTAAATACAAAAAGTGCATTATAAAACAATGACACAAAAATGATCTTATACATATATATAGTTAACCATTTAAATCAATATTCGATCATTTATTGTCTTTTTCGTTTAAAAAAGTTTGATTGATATTTACACCAAATGTTTAACCAAATCTTTTGTAATTTATGACCTGGACTGCTCAACAGTTTTATATATACACTACATGACAAGTTCTCAGTGCGTCGCATGTTTAATCTGGACGATGTTAACTAAATTTCTTTAATGAAATCGGCAATGAAAGAGTATTATTACATAAATAAAACAACTGGAGCAAAAATTACGATGATATCCCATAAGAGTTTTATCTCAAAACGTATCCTGTTGAACAACATGTAAGACTTTTTCACTCAATACTTAAACTTGCCAAATATTATTGATACTATTTTAAATTTTGAAATTTTTTCAGTGTAGGAAAAGTCTAAAGTAGTAACTTCAGTCATCAAAAATGGACCACAAAGCATAACATATCTCAGCGTCGTGATGTCTAGTGCTTACAACTAGGTAATAATAAATTTGGGGCTCGAGGTGCGACTGGTTTATGTCTTTTACTATTGATTTTGTTCCAATCAACGCTACAGATTTGAGCCTCAGTGCGGGCAGGGTGTGGTCGGCTCTAATCTTAATTGAGAAGGAGTGTCAGTTTTCTTACAAAAGGTCTGGTGTTTCTCTGGCTTCCTCAATAAAGACTGGACGGCACCATATAGCTGAAAAAGTGCTGAAAGTGACCTGCAACACCATTTAAACAAACGAACAATGTTTCCTCATCCACATTCTATTTCACAAACATTGACATATTCATTTTCTGCCAAGTTGTTAAGGCAATTCGTCTAGTATTGATCACGTGGTAAGTCAAATTCGAGGCTGCGGATTCGAGTTTTACTGCTCTCGACTCTTCTTAGACATGGGCGACCAGTTTTCCTAGCGTAGGTCGGGGGTTTTCTTCGGGTACTTTGGCCTGACGCCATGATATTACTGAAAAAGAGTTAAACACTATCCAAAACAAAACAAACAAAAACATATTCAAGTCCATGTTTTGTACATTGTAATTTTATAAACTAGTAGATGAAACTTGACCTAGAAAAGCAAAGAAGTCTACTATGTCTATAGTTTTCAATTGATCTGGTATAGAAGAGCTTGAAGAAAGTATACCGATTTTTGAAAATGGCACCTATTTCTTCAGGATAAACTTATAAACCAAGGTTTAATAAGTTTTACCATAGGTACTTCTCGTTTAAATATATGGTTAGAGATAGTTTTCCCAATGTTTGAATTCAGTGTACAGTGCACAGTGCATGTGCTACGATGATTGTTGGATACACCTATTAGTGACTAGTGTTATTTAATACCCATCTATTTTAATCAACTAACCAACTAACATTCTACAGTAATGCAAGTGGGAGGTTTGGCATGCCATAAAACCTGGTTTTACTCACTATTTCTTTTGAACTGTCTGTATCAAATCAGGATCATTGCCATAGTTACTATGATTTTGTTTAATGGTTCTGGAATTTGTCAGTTTCTTGGACTTTCATTTGTGGATTGTCTGTTTTGACAGTTACGTCGGTGCTCGGTTATTACCTTCATTCAAAAATATACTTTAACGTTGATTTCGTATACATTTATATGCGAATATAAGCTCAGGCTTTAGATATACATATACGATTCGTATTTTGTATTTATTATGCTGTTAATAATATGTCATCAAGTGTCAAATTAGTGTATAAGTTGATAATTATGTTGTTTCCACTTGTCTCGATTTAGAGCGGGTGGATTAAAAATTAAAGAAGAAATTTTTGATTTATCCTCTAATTTCTATACATTATTTTTAAACCTACGTGCCTAAGAATCGGACAAAATATTTGTCTTAATCTAAACTAAATCATTGTGTTTGTGAAGGTTTTAAGCATTTTTATAACATTTCCTTGGAGGAAAGTTAAACCAATAATGTTGACTTTGCAAATATATTATCTTTGTTGTCGTTCAAATATACAGTATTAGATCTGTCATAAACAACGTTTAAATTGTAATTATTATTATTAATCGGTTCCTTATTTCTTAACTCACATATCATGATTTATGTTTTTCTGATGTCATACGAGAACGTCATTAATGTTGATAAAGAAATAAAAATAAGACAAAGTATTTTGTTTTTAAACAGTTTCGAAAAGGGATCAAAATTTCATATTTGAAAAAGAACCGCATATTTATTTCTAACCTTGAATACCACAAATCCATACCAAATCAAAGAATACAAGAATAGAAGCGAGAAGTTGAGCATGTCATCATACCATTTAACCTGGTGTATCCGGTTATTTCTTTAGAAATGATTGTACCAAGTCATGACCATAGCTGTAATTGTTATATTTTTGGTTGTTGGTTCTAAAGTTTGCCGATTTTTTTTTACTTTGATTTGTGCGTTGTCTTAGGGAATAAAAGTCTATTCATAAGAAAAATGTATTCACAATATGGTAATGAAGCAACACACCTAAATTTAATATTGGAGTTGTTCTTGATAAATGTCAATAGAAAATGATTTATTTGTGTACTGCTGTTCAGAATTTTAATAGTTCTTATACTAAAAAGTTACTGCCCTCCCCCTTAGGATAATATTTTACAATCGAATGTTCTCTTATGTCATATATAGTCTTGTTTATAAATATCATTGTAGCATGCATGAAGGAGATTTTAACATAAGAATCATTCATGGTGCAACCAGCCAAGTTTATTGCAAAGCTGGTTTTGTTATGGGTCGGCTGTCATAGTCGTCTAGACAGCCAATGGTAATAGAAGATAAAACAGTCGTGTTTGGAGGGTGTATCAACATGTAATGATGGACGTAGCGCTATAGGATCCCAAGACGACTGTACCTATAGATTGTCACCCAGGCAAAGATTGCAGCCTACGTAGCCTTCCAGCACCTAAAAACAGAAGGCAGACAAACAGACCCACTCCAGGTCCTGCATCCGCGCCCTGGTGCCAATCCAGTGTAAGTTTATTAACAAAACTGATTATTTTTCAGATGTTTATTTTTAATGGCAAGCTTATTGGAAATATATAATGGTAAGTTGATTGATTTGTATTTGTATTTGTTTTTATCTTTTTACATGTTTTGAAAACCGCGATGTAGAAAAGGTTGAAACATGAGCTGGTTCACCAGTCAATATTGACTTTAATCATTAGAAAGTAGTCAAATGTTTTATAAATTATTATCGCATTTTCAGATATATTTTGCTGTACGTTGATATATGTATTTATGAATTTACAAATATTGTTACTGAAACTGTCATCAGGATTATATTTTATATAATATGAATTTTGATACCTTCTTTAATTGTGGTATAATGTTTTATTTAATAAAGGGTATTGTTAATTCTATTCTCTTCTTCGTCTTCTTGGGAGTTTGGGCTACTTTTATGTTAGCATACCAACACAGTATTTCTCCTGACTATTATGTTTTTTTTGTCTTTTCTTTAAATCCTGTCCGCTGGTTCTATTTAGAGATGCGATGTCTGATTGACTTGGTGGGTATGTTGACCTGACGTTGTGCAATCAATTTTGTGACAGTTTTTTTTAACTCTGTCGGGCTTTATTTTGGAGACATTTGTGTTAAGATCAGAATTTTTACGAGGTTCTTATTACTATTTCTTTCTTCTCTTTTTCGACCATTATTGCGTGGAACGAGTAGAGGGATCCTTGTAAAACTGCAAAAATCAAGAATGTCATGCACAGAGACTTAAAATTTTTCAATATTGTTATCACTTCAAAAATTGGTTCATAAAGGTAAATTGGGTTATCTGGGTGATATAGATTTCTCAACATGATACCGCCAAACAAATTTATCTACGACTTCCCCATTTTTGGGAATCAGATGCTAAATTCGCAAAAAATCTACATCGTTGCTTGCCTGCCAAATTTGTAATCTTGTTAAAATACACATAAAAGGGAAAAATAAAAATTCCTCAAATTTGCAAATTTTGACCAATGTTTGCCACTTGGACGCCAATTTCGACTATTTTGTAGGCGGCAAGGGACTTTTGTGACTTGCCTGAAATTACTATCAGCACTTGTGATTTAATTTTACCATTTAAACCATTTTTGTTCTTCTGTATTCATTAGCATTATTCAGATTCCTTTCACTAATTTAACGCTGCTTAAAATCAGGTAATTGTACTCTTTACATTTAGACATTCTGATGAAATAAAAGGAAAGACATTTTCTGGAATAGTCCTTTATTGAATAAATTTTTAATTTTAAGTTGTAATTTCAGTTAATGGATTAACGTTCACGGTGTTTCTGTCTTTTGGTCCAATATACAGATCACTTCTTAACGCGTGACCTAAAGGACTGTATTGGAATGGGAAATTATAGGCTTTGGTTTTGATTTGAATTCATTAATAAAAGATTCTAAAATACATGTGTGTAATTGATCATTACGAGTGCAATGGAGATAGTATAGGAAATTGTGGCAAGAGCAGGTTTAGTTTTGAGTCAATAATAAAAATATAACTGAATTCTTAGTGCAATGAAGATATTATAGGATAATATCTTATAATGCAGGGTATAACCAAGATTGAATGTATCTATACCTTTATTAGCAAAAAGAAAAGAAAAAAGAACGAGATTCTTCATTGTGTATGTTAACAGGTTGTGGTTTTTGTTGACAGTTCCATCGGTGTTCGGTATTTTGTTACCTTCATTCAGCTAATCAAATACTGTTTATACCAGGGTCGGATTAAGAGTGTGCAGGATGTTTTCGACTCCAACTTTATTTTTTTGTTTGTTTAATGGTATTTAACGACAGTTTCAGCAAATTTAAGATATATCGCGTAGACAACTTTTATTGGTATATGATGCTGAGATGCCTTGACAAACCCCCAAAATTCGCCCTACCTGATTGAAAGATTATCAGATGTCCGGCCAAATGGTATGAGGTGTTACCGGGTAAGTAGTCATGGTTTCCAAAATAAATTCTGAAAACCATGATTAAGCTCAAAAACTGCTGAAATTGGCTTTAAACTACATTTAAACAATCATATAAACAAACAGAAATACAAACGTAAATACACAGCAAAAAAGCTTTTAAAAATTTAAGTACACTCTTTATGTATTAAATATTCATCTGCTGAGTTAGTTATTATGGCTTAAATCGATATTCCTTATTTTTGTTTGTTTTAAACAATTGAATGAAAAAATCAGTTTTATTTATACATAGTCTGTCTTTATAGGTAATGTTAACGATTTAACTTTAATTATATAATTCACCTGCCAGACTGAGTGTAATATGAAGTCATTCAAATTAATAAAAGCCATTTTCTTTGATTTTCTGTAATGACACGGGTTAATGCTCTTGATAAGTTAATGAGAAATGCATTTTCATTTTTCATAAAAATATACGTTAATAATTTTTATTAGAAAGTTAAAAAGATGTAAATTATAAATCTGATAAAAACAGAGACCTTAAGGCTAGACAGGAATGTGCATAAATTCCGCCATAAAAAGTACTTTTCGAATATCACGTCCCGTTACAAAAAAAGATGAAACAGGAACACCATTTAAATTGTAAAACAAACCTGAGGGGAGATAAATATAGTTCAATTTGATAGACACGTGGAGCAGAGCACGAATTGTTTCAAATGCTATAACCTTTGCAATTTTTTTCTTTTAAAGCTAAAGTGCTTAGATATAAAATGAAAATATAGAAATGATGGTATAAACATCAACTCGAGAAGTTCACCTTTATATTACCAATTCATTTTGATGCTCTTCTCAATTGCCGGTTATTAGTGTAAGAAAACATGTGTTTTATTATGTATGTTTATTTTTTTGACTGTACAGCAAGGAATATTTTACAAAACATTTGTCAAACTATCTCATGCAATAAATGGTTATTTTTTATGTTAACATTGTTCAATTCATTTAAAGTGTAATCTACTTGTAAAATTGGTCGAATAGTTCTTAAATACGGCTGTAACTCTGGTAACAGTTTCTGTACAAATCAACTTTTACGGTGAAGGTGTAGTTGTTGCATGACGATGTGGATGACGTGATCCAGTTGGTCTGCTGTGGTCATGATCAGGAACACCAGTAGGTCTGCTATGGTCATGACCAGGGACACCAGTAGGTTTGTGATCTGGATGTGGAAACTCTGTTGGTTGTCCACCTGGTGGTAATTTTTCTCTAGATTTTCCTCCTTTTTCAGGTTTACCAGGATGAGCTGTAGCCAAACATACCACACAAGTTGCAACTAAAATGCACAATGTCAACTTCATTTTCTGTAAAAATAAAAAAAAACTATTAATGCTTTGATATATATTGTGTTGACATATAAGATTACAAACAAAGAAGAAAGAAATTAATTGACATAGTCAATGCAATCAGATATCTAACATTGATCGTTAGATAAGTAGGAATAGAGAAATGCGCTGGATTGTCATATGAACGAAAGAGGTCAATTAATATTGTAATAAAGTACTGCATTGAAAACACAAACAAATATTTTATTTTCCAACATGTGAACCAGACAAGAATGCTAAATATCGTCAAGAGAAGAGATGCCCGTTTTCTCAAATTATAAATTGACATATTTAACACTGACGGCACAGATAAATATTTTGATCGGTCACAAACAAGACAAATACCTCACATTTCAAAGATTGCAATAATTAACATATTTAGCACATCAATCCAAAGAAACCCATTCAAATTTGAACATTTGAAACTATTGGTGTCGGGTTCTCCGGACGATTTATTAGCGCTTGCATCAAATTAGACAAATTTATTTTCCATCTTAAAAACAGTCAGAAGGAAGAAGAGGAAAGAAGAAGAAATGGAGTTATAGGGGGAATGCCGACAGCAGCGTAAAAAAAGGATAAAGCATTCCATGTGAAATTCACACAACACATGCCGGTGCTATTCTGATGTTGCTATAGATAATGCTAAGTTGACAATTAAAAGACATCGAATCATTATATTTGTTATAGTTTAGTTTTCCTAAGTCGTTTTTCTAGAAGATATTTTACGTTCGATACCGACTTGAATGTTTCAGTGGCCTGTTATATTAAACTCGCAATGGTAGATTAATGTGAAGAAATGTCATATTTTTAGCTAAATGTAAAATTTAAAATCTTGCACAATTTATATTATCTTTTCCTCTCTAGGCTTTAAGGAGATTATTTGTATGGTATAAACAGGTTGGCAAAAGAGTAGCACACATTTGAATGTCGATATGTCAATTTGATAATAAGATGAGTTTTATGTATATTTGCATTCTATTATTTTTTATATTACAATTAATTTCACAGTCGTTTCTACATTAAAATGCTTACCTTTATTGCGTATGGAGTCAATATCTATAACGGAATTTTAAAAGTTTTTCGGTATTTATGCAATTTTTTTGAAGCGTCTTGTGACTCTGAGTAACATGTTTAATCATCCGTTGACATCACGATTTTGGCATTAATGTTATTTAAATACCACTGTCTTTGTTACTACCCTCACGATCTTTTTCACAAATTTTGCATTGTGGGTATTCGATCTACTGATTTTCGATATTTTATAAAAATAGAACACTCAAAATACGAAGAAGGTATATAAACGATGAAGAGTGTTTATGAAATGATCTACAATTCATGTTTTTGAATACGTAAATAAGTGTCTTTAAAAGATTCTAGATTGAAATATTCTAACTGAGCTATTAATATGTTGGTATTCTTTACGCTTTTAATCTTATAATTAATTTAATTACACCTCATATAAAAAGCTGGCTTTTGATTGGTCAATAGACAGTGCATTTTTCGCACATACATTTCCTGATTTGCATCGATTTTTTCATCACCGGGGTATTCTGCAAAAAAAAATTACCCTCTGTGTGTCGTGGTATTTACTAAAAAATAACCCTTGCAGATTATTATCCCAGAAAAATTCATTCCGAAGTTTTGACTTTTACCTCAAAGTAAACGTTACACGAGTAATCGATTTAGAAAACCTAAAACGTTCCGACAGTTATAAAGGTTCAATAAACAAAACGCAAGTGGTCGAGTATCACCGCTCTTTGAAATCATGATATTCGGTGTAATTAAATAGATAAATCATGTCTGGGAGGGGAAATAACGGCTCGGGAAATATTTCGCTCAATATGCTCATTTTCATGTCTTCCATTTTCTTGTCTTAATTTTACTTAATTTAAAACTAATGAACAATGTATGAACAATTAAAAAAACTGTAAAAACAGAAGTAAACAACACAATAGGATTAAACTTTTTAATTTTACAATTTGTATATTGTTATTTTACTCCTGTTACATATAGAGATATAAAATCGTGACTATACAAATACTTAAACATTTTATAGGCGGAAAATTAGGTATTTCATAATATGGTTGGATAAATATGTTAAAAGTTATATCTAAAACCGGTCATATAACCCGGTGATTTATTTCATATTTCAATAATTCTAATGAAAGTTAAAAAGGAAATGCATTCACAGTATATCGTAAAAAAACGTCGTAAACGATATCTAGTATCTACTTAAGAACAAATAATTGAAATTTTACTCGTAGGTTTATGAGGTAGAATAAATGAGAAATAACTTCAATATCTAATTTGATTTTCAACAGGTAATTAGTTAATTAGGTTTGTCAGTTATTGCTACTGTCATTTTGACATTCTTCTCAGAATCTGATTGTTTTTTAAATAATCTAACCTTCTACTTTAAAATATACAAACTATCAAGGAATCAGACAGAACAATAGCTAATAGGCCAAGCACAATTACAAGTCCGGATATATACAAACATAAATAACGAAAAACTAAAACCAAAAACACAAAAACAGATAGTGAATTACCCGAATCTAATACGAATAATGGGTGTACTCAAGTCCTCCGAACGAGTACCTCGTTTATCTACATCACTTATTTTGACTATGAGTAAATTTTGAATATGTAGACGGCTGAGTGAACACAATAGGTAACATATTTGGTTTAATGAAAAAAAATACAGATAAATATAGGTTTCACAATGATTGTGAATTGTATAGCGCATTCTATCATTTAGTCAGGGAGTAATTACAAATCCGGATATATACAACGGAAACAAAAACCAAAACACAAAACGAAAAGTTAGTAACCCGGACCCAATACAAACTACAGCTGCAAAAAGAGCTAATTGCGAGACTATTAGTTTGTTCAAATTTAATAATAACATATAATATCAAGCAATATTCAATTCTGACTATTTATGATGAAACGAAAAAGGTAATATAAGTGGCTAATTTGTAGTTAGAAAACAGGGCGTCGTTGAAATATGCATGTCATATGCAAGATATAATTCCAAGCTATACATGTATAATGCAGCATAACATCAAAAAAGAGAACACATATATGAAGTATGAAACATTTTTCAAATTCAAAATTACAAATGTAGACGTTGCAACATTGATCGACCTAAATCTTTATTTAAAGACGAGGATACTATGGGGTGCCTCAATTCCTTCTCTGACAAATATGCTGTCGTCACTGCAGACAAGGCGTCTAACAACATTGTGTTTGTATGTAGTTCCCTTCAGTATGGATGACTTATTAAATAACTAGGCATCAACGATAACTCTACTTATTTCACATACAAACATACACACTTTTAAACCAAGGTTAAAAACAACTTGTCCCAGCCATTTATAAGTTTTGCTATAAATATCACTTCTATGTCTGTCTTAAAAATATGGTTTCAAAAATAAGGTTTTTCAAATTGTGTAAAATTCAGTGTACAGTGAATGTGGAACGATGATCGTTGGATACGCCTATTACTGACTAGTGGTATATGATACCAAGCCATTTTAAATCAACATCCAACTCACATACTACCGTAACAGAAGCGGGAGATTTGGCATGGCATAAAACCTGGTTTAACCCACCATTTCTTTTTAAATGCCTCTACGAAGTCAGGGCCATTGCAGTAGTTACTATATTTTTTGGTTGATTCTTATTTGTGGATTGTTTTGAAAGTTTCCTTGGTGTTCGTTAATTTGTTGTTAGCTTCATTCATTATAAGTTTAAACTATGATATCAATTTTATTAAAATTAAAATGTTATTATCCATCAAATACAAATTCTACTGTAAGTGAGGTATACACCGTGCATGTAATATCAAATCATATTTCAAGCTAAAGTTTCCATATTCTTCATTTATTATGCAAATAACGTCTTACCTTATAAACACAATTTCACGTCACGTGACCTTTTCGGCTCTGCATATTTCAAACGATTCAAATATTATCCTAATATACTGCATCCAGTTTGTTTGGTTTTTTAAGTTGAATTTTGGGTTCAAAAACATATTTTAAAATTGCAATAAAGTTCGTTTTGTGAATTTTTATATTTGTCCTGGTGGGCTTTAGAAATCTTTATAGTGGTTTTAATATACTGGATTGAAAATTAGATTAGTCAGGTCTAACTGTACAGTCAAAAGGTGATTTACAAAGGCAATTGCATTTCTTTTGGTTCAGAGAATTTCATATCAGAACCCAGTGGGTAAAGAAAAAATAAGGAGGTTTTATGTGTTTGTCAGTAGAAACAAACTAACTAAAAAACATCAAAATTCATAGGACAGATTCCAAATCATGGTTAAGACAAAAGGGCATTATGTAAATTTGTTTCATTTTTTTTTCTATGTTATTAATCATAATTTTTAATAGTTAAATATTATTGATCCGATGCAGTTTCAAAACTGGGTTTGAAGTATTTATGGCTGGCGTTTTAGTTTTTTGTTTTGTTGTTTTGTTGTTGTATGACTGCAATCTTGTTTTGGACTGCGAGATTTTAGTGCCACTTATTTCTTCGCATATTTGTCCCGTGCTGACAGAATGTTGAATACATTTTAAACCGGTACATCGAAAGTGTAAAAACCCCGTGGAATAGTGTAAAAACCCCTATATATATGGTGAAAACCCCTCAGAAATGATAGATATTACTATATATTATGATAATAATGCAATATTTGTGAAAAAATAATTATGCTTTATCGCACAGAATAGTTTTTTGTAACCGCACGATACGTCCTATATGAGGTCAAATAGCTAGGGGAGAGCACTCCAATTAATTGCAATAAAAGTACTTAAGTACTGTAGGTAGGAATACTGTAGGTAGGAATAAAATATATTAAAAATTGATCATATAATACACAATTTGATAAAAAAAAGATTTTGAATAAGAATAAATGAATTAAATTAATATATAAAATTAATTTATACCTTTAGAATATGTGTATTATTTGATTTAAAAAATAGTCGATACATATAAATTGCCAATATTGGACTACATTTTAATAGGAGATGATTAATACAGTAAGTTTGATTGTTTGTCTATTTATGTTTTATTTATTTTTTTTCAGAATGGACAACTTAACAAAGTTTTATCAATTTCAATAAGAAACTGCCTATTATCATGAAAAGACAAAACAGAAGAGTGCCTAGAGACATGATATCTTATTGTCAAACAAATTTCATACAATTCAGTCTATGAAGATTGAAAGAGTTGTAATTTGTGTTTGAATATATGTAAACAGAGACCAATAAAATTCAACTACCTGTTGTTTTTGTTGGGATCTCTTTGTATACTGTGTTATGAAATAAAAATGGTCTGGGGTGTTCTAAATAAGGAACAATAGAAAAATCTGGAGATAATACATGCTAGAACAAAACACAAGATACAATTTATACATATATTCGTCTTGAAAAAAAAGTAACAAACATAACAAAACGTAAACAAAATTCATTCTGTCCATTACCGCTATGTCCACTGCCCCAGAACTCGTAGCTTACGTTATGGCATACGTAGCCCGAGCTGTTGTAGTGTATCTAAACTGTTGGCACTGGACATATTTTAAGATTTATGCCACAATTGTGGGCTTTACGTCTTCCCAAGACTGACTTGTCCGAATTATCTTGCCTATTGCTTTCGCCGTATTGGCATCCTTCGCTTGTATTATTTCAGCTGCAAGGACTGCTTGCTTGTGGTAGAGTGGTATCATCCCAGATTACCGATTCCAGTTAGCCGATTCCCAAACTGCCGACAATCAAAAGTTATATGTTATTAATGGTTTTAGAAAAAAATGTTTTATTGTATTTATGTTGTTTTTGACATTTTTTTACGTGTTTAACACTACATATCAACTCAATGCCAATGAAACGAGATTATTTGTGTTGTTGTCTCTTTGACATGCACGTGGCGCTTATTCCAGATACAGTGACTCCAGGGTGCCGTTTCATAAAGCTATCGATAATTAACGTGCTCGTTATACCATGCAATTTAAATGAAACGGCACTCTGGATGCCGTTTTATAAATCGATCTCTAATTAACGTGCTCGTTATCCCATGCAATTTAAATGGGATAACGTGCACGTTAAGTTAACGATCGCTTTATGAAACGGAACCCTGATCTGTATTGTTTCGTGTATACGTTATTTTTTACTTTGTTCGTAACTTTAAATAATAAAATAAACATTTAGATAGAACTATGATTTATTTCATTAATTTAACATTTTAAGCCATAGATTTATAACAAAGCAAATATTAAATTTTCACAAAAACACTAAATTTTTTTACAAATCGACTATTTCCTTTGTAGATTCTGTGTCAATTAAAAACTTTTTTCTGATAAGTTGTAAGTAATTAATAAAAGAAAATTTTTTTTAGGATAGATTTGTTTTATTCGGCAATATGGTAATCGGCCAATTGGACTCGGCAAGTTGGGAGTCGGCAAATTGGGATTCGGCAATCTGGCATGGATTCGGTATAGAACGGTATAGTACTTTTTCAAGAGAAACATTTAAAAAAAACATTAAAAATAACGAATGTAAATGATCAAGCATTTAAGTAGTATTCTAGCTGAGGATCAGGCAGTGGTCGGCACAAAACAAATTTTTTGTTTTTACCTTTTTGGCTTAGATACATTCATTTTGATATAAAACCAAATTCTAACAAGATTTTACATTTGAAAAAGTGTCCATTCCCTAGATAATTTTTGACCGGTTAAATAGAGAAAAATTTGGCGGGAAAATTTCCCGCATTTTCCACTGTACAATTCAACTAAATTTCAAATGATTATATTTAAAAGGCAAAAAAATTCGGAGCTTTAATAAATTAGAATGTTGTTTTATTTTATTTTTCCTTCATGTACATGCCATCACATGTATGTATTTGTCCGGATTCTTACGTGGACTGATACTTAGATATATATAATCTACATCATTTGCCTGATGTGGTGATCTGTCAGATAGGCGGCAACGACTGTAGCAGTAAACGATTTGACATCTTAAACGTTCTAAGTCATTGTACGGCCGATGTATATAGTAAACGGCGAGACAAAGTACACTAAATTTATAAGAGGAAAAGCTCTCAGTATTATTTTGTTTACTTGTTCAAACATGTTAATGTATACAGGCCAGCCATGAGGCGGCAGACGGTGCATGTTCGTTTCACTGAAAATGGATATCTTGCTATTCTCGTTACCTTGAGAAAGGCACTTTGTTGGTTTGTTAACAAAACTGAATACTGAGGAACTTAACCAGGTTTGGCGCCACATTGTAATTTCAAGCAAGCAAAAGAATACATGCGAACACCCGCCTCTATAATGACAGAAATGTCCGATTTACTCCAGAAGACAATCCTTTAATTGTATACAGAAGAAAAATACTACATTCCTTTTTTCATCTGTAACTACAATCTGGATGCTAGTTTTATAGTCGTTGAAACGGCACTGAAACATTTATTTATTTATTTATTTATTTATTTATTTATTTATTTATTTATTTATTTATTTATTTATTTATTTATTTATTTATTTATTTATTTATTTATTTATTTATTCATTCATTCATTCATTCATTCATTCATTCATTCATTCATTCATTCATACTAAATGACAGATTTAAGACAGATTTATATCAGCTTTGTATCTTGTTTCCGAATCCTTGTCTGTATTTTCTTGTAAATATATAGATATATGAATAGAAATAAAATATGTTTGTTTGTTTGATGGTTTTTTATCGCCACTTTCAGCAATTTTTCAGCTATATCATGCCGTCCAGTTTTTATTGGGAGAGGAAGCCGTATTACCCAGAGAAAACACCCGACCTGCGGTAGGAAAACTGGCAATCCTTGTAAATTAAGATTCGAGTCGAGTACACCCTGCCTGCAGTGAGAATCGAACCCGCAATCAAAGTGTTGACAGACCACGTGATCAATAGCAGACGAACTACCTTAACCACTGTTTAAACCAAATGTATACAATAGGCTGACAGTGAAAAATGACGAATTGAGCGGAACTGCCAGCAGAAAACAGGTATATGACAAAAAGTATAATGTAAAAATGGAAGCATAAAAACGAATTGGGATATATATTTAGATGAGGAAATATTGCCGACTTTACAGGAAATAGACAGAATGATTGCAGACAAAGATTCCATA
The DNA here is from genome assembly GCA_944474755.1 of Limnoperna fortunei. Classification (NCBI taxonomy): domain Eukaryota; kingdom Metazoa; phylum Mollusca; class Bivalvia; order Mytilida; family Modiolidae; genus Limnoperna; species Limnoperna fortunei. The sequence goes on from OX104123.1 coordinate 55,688,438, forward strand.
GTGAAATCGATAATACGCGACAATGAAAAAGCGCCTTGTTTAATTCGTTACAAAGACGACCAATGCAGTTAACAGACATCAAGACTTTAAGTTGTTCAGGACACAGTATTTAAAAATTGACAAAACCTTCAACTTGTGTGACTTGCGCGTTACTGCATCAAGTTACAAGCAGATATAAATCGTTATGGACACCATACAAGAACCGCCAAAATTTCGTCCCTCTAACTCGATTTTCTGAATCCGTCCCTGGATACTGATACACAAAACTTAGTGTGTGGATCAGACAAGGAAAATGGCTATACGGTCAACGCCATTACATCAGCTTTCTCGACATCTAAGAATGCAAAAACTGGTGGATGACATACTAGTAATTGACAAGGCCGACGGAGACTCAATACTGATCGACATCTCTGGTAGAGACGGATTTATCCATGCCGATGACCCGATATGTTTCAACGTCAACAAAGGACACAGACATTATCTTCGAAATTTCACAGGTATTTTATTAACAAATTAAAACCAACTTTGATTTAACATCGGAAAACAGTTGATCATATTGGTTACTTTGACAAAAGTTGGACAAATAATAATAGTGAATCCCCGAGCGAGCCATCGACTGGAAATCACAACCAATATTGAATTTAGTACAGGTTACAAGAGATATTGTGGACACCCAATGTATAAGGATTTTCTAAGATTATTGATTTCAATTGGACAGTACCGACTAGCGGACGGCCCTATACAGTTTCATGTGTTGAAATCGCTGTGGATGACCAAGACCGTTGAAAAGAGAATGGTTTTTTTAGAGATTCCGTAACCACTTGTCGCCAGACCAAAAGACCCTTACTTCGACAGACGGACGAAATGACTGTCATTAAACTTTGGAAAGAATAAAGGTCAACTGAAGAGGAAAATCAACGAACTGTCGACGACTAAACGGGATTGCGATTTAGATTCTGAGTGATATTTAAATGTTTTGTTCAATGTATTAATTTCTCTATTTTTTCAAGGGCGAAACACTTAGTTTGCGGACAGCGATACATCAAAGAGAGATGTGTGCAGTTATCTTAGTAGTTTTAAATTTGAAAAATAAAATTTAACTAATTTCTACGCTGACTACGACAGATGTCCCAAGCTTTGTGCAGGATGTCATATAGTAGTTTTAAATGTGAAAAAAAAATTTTACTTATTGTTACGCGGACTACGACAGATGTCCGAAGCCTTGGGCAGGATATCTTAGTAGTTTAACTTCAAAAACAAAAAAACTATCCCTTGGTCTAGTTCAAACTATTTTGCAATATTATAGACAATACCAAGCTATATAATAATAATAATTTTTACTTTTCTAGAAAAAAAATATTACTCCTATAGTTATAAAACAAAACGACTTAAATGAATAAATATATAAAATCCCCTTACCCAGCCCCAGTTGTTCATAGCCTTGACTTGGCGTGGGGCTCTTAATTATATATAATTATAATTACAAATGTGTTGATTGACTGAAATGTCAATTAATCAATTCATTGTAATTGTAACTAATTTTGTCTAATATGAGCTACTAAAATGGATGACATATTTCAAATCTTTTAATAACAACAGACATATAATTACATGTAGATGTAATACAAAGTTTTAAATTAAATACATATATTTTTTTTAAATGCATTATAAAATTATAGACATTATTTTATTTCACACATTAAATCATTTGTCAGTAGTAACATTTTCAATATAATTCCAACAATTTAAACATGTGTAATCTGTTTAACCAACTACATTTTTAAATATGACAAACTGAACTTTTATTTTTATAACGGAAGTCTCAAAATAAAAAAAAACGTTTTGTGTCCCTGTGTTTGTCTTTATGTTAAAACATTTTTAAAATAAATTGAAATGAAGTTTCCTGTGATTAAGCCACCTATTGAAACTTAAGGACCCTTTTTATATACGACGGCAGAGGCTACCAATACAAACCATTTGTGGCACAAAGAATTACCTAATTGCCCCATAGAAATGTATAAAATGTCGCTATTTCAAGATTTTTCAATATACAAAAACAAATAAAAATATTTTTAATGCATATTTAAGTTAATATTCTTGTGATTCAGTATAGAATTGAAATGTGCATCATTTGCAATGACTAACGGGATTGATATTATTTACTCAGTCTTCTTTTATCAATAATCTGTAAAAACAAAAAAAAAATATTCGTAGAATTTGATTTGCAAATTAATATTCTCAAAAAGTCGAAAAAAGCGATATTTTATAATATTATAAAACCTTCAAAACGTGTGTTTCATTAATAATTTTAATGCAGAATGTTTATGAAAGCAGTATCTTTTTGTCCGAGTTTTGTAGCAACATAATACATGTATTTTTTTTAGATATGTATCACAAATCAAGCCTCTACAGGTACTTTACCAAAACGGATAAAAACTATAAATGACGTACCATTTTGACCATTCACTAACAGCAATTTTTCTACGATATTCGTTCTTATTTTAGAGAAAACAGGTGTTGTGCTCTGTTAGTGAAAACCATACACTTTTTTTAGAAAAACTGATAACAAAACGTATAAGTTATTATAACATAAACCAGCTTTTTATTTGCTATATTTACAGCAGTACATATAAGTTGCCATATTTTGCACTAGACAAAAGTGAGTCCTTTTTTTCTTATCCGTATTTACTCCATTCTACATCTAAACAATTAAACAGGAAGTTCCGTTTTTTAGAAAATATTGTCTGGTTGTTTTTATGGAACAGAACCCGGATTTTGGGTGGCACTATGATTCTCTGGATGACGTGAACCGGTTGGTTTGAGACGATCGTGGTCATTATCTGGGACACCTGTTGGTTTGTGATCTGGATGGGGAGATTCTGTTGGTCGTTCATGTGGTAGACCAGTTGGAGTTGGTCGTTCAGAATGATCAAGTTTGTCACCTTTTGCCTTGTCATCTCCTTGTTTACTAGGACGAGCTGCACCAATTGATATTACACATATTCCCACAACGACGCACAACGTAAGCTTCATTTTCTACAAGAAAAAATATTACACTGTACCTGAAAATTGCTGTGTTTCAAATATTGTACATGTCATAAATAAAGTAAAGAAAGATAACGCAATATTTTAGGAAAAATAACCTACCACTTTGCAGTATACAAAACGAGATCAATAATGAAAAGAGTACACTCAATAGGACCAGCTTTGTGGCCCATATAGATTACTTTCGACAAAACTGCTGCTTGGGATATGGTTTTCGAAGAAAATAGTTGTATAAAAAAGAAATATTGATTAAAAACAATTTTATAAGTGTTTAACTAGGGACGAGTGGGTAAAGGGTTTTCTCAGAGTACTTCACTTATCTATAAAAGTTCGCCAATATATAATTGAATATTGCTAAAATCGGCGTTAAAATAATTCCAAATCAAACAATCAAAACAATGTAGTTCATACATGTGTTAACGAAAGCCTTGTCGTCTTAAGTTAAAAGTTTCTAAAATTAATTATAAGATACAAAGAAGCAACTAAATAATGTAAAAAGAATAAAGTAACATAGCACACAAATAAACGTGATTACAAGTGTTTTGAAGGGGTCAGCATATTAATAGTCACACTAGCGGTCGTATGTTAGTTTTCATGATTTCTGTTATACTTTTGAGTTTAACTCGTTTTCGGTGTTGATTACAAGATATAGGTTGAAATACGTTTGTAGATAACTGTGTTTGTAACTGCAAGAGCGATAACGTAAATGTGGTCAAAAAAGTTATCAAAGCAAACATTGTTGAATGATTGGACATCATCTTTATAGCTAGAGCTGCAACTAACCGATAATTAATTTTCATTTGTTTCTTACGTTCTATATATTAATCAAAGTGAAACTGAAACTGTGTTGTTCCTTAGGGTTATGACATTTTATATTAATTATACAGAATTGTGGTGTCTTATACTGTATAACAAAAAATGTAGAATACAGAATTGCATTATGGGAAATAAATATTGCAGACCTGTTCAAATGATTTTTTTAAATTCAATTTGAACTAAAACTTTACCTGATAAATTAAAAGAATCTTACCTTTAGATAGTATATATGTTTGAATTTCAGTGCTGGATCTTAAGCTTGTTCCGTATTTATATCAGTCATTGCAATATAGAATGTCATAATTAAATCATCTGCAACGTCACGATTTGTCTTTAACTTGATCCGGAATCAACCTGATAATCAGGACGTAAACACTGTTTACCAGGGCACATTCATGACTAATTAAATCAAATATTCTTATTGTCTAATAGATTGAGCAACACGTGTTGGAATTAGCTTCGTTGTTTGACCGATTTAATTTTTGCATTCTTTACCAATCATTATATGCATTAGAATCAAGAATAATAACAAATACTCTGAATTTGCCTAGGAAACGCCAGATATTATCTTTGATCGCTTAACAGTAAATAAAGCACATATTAGCAGCATTTTACACGTGTGGATTTCGACAATTAAAGCTATTTTTGGATAATCCGTACATTCATTTTATTTTTAACATTCAATACAGTAATGGTTTGTAGTATACTGATCAATCTTGAAATTAATATTTATTTGTGAATAATAAATTTGTGTAGTAAAAGGATTATCTACATCCGTTCTTTGTCAATGAATAAAAAAGCTTTATTATAATATCAAAACTCGCATACATATGATATGTAAGAGATTCCGCTTCACAACAATGATGAGAAATAAATAATTGAATTTCGGCTCTTGTCGATCGGTTGATTTCCTTGCAATTTGTCTTAGTAAGGTCAAATATCATCTTGTCCCAAAACAAGGTCAACTACGTTCAGTTTTCACATTCACATGCATGTTGGACGTTAATCTGGCGGCTATATTGTTAATTCAAATCACAAGTTCTTATGAAGATATATATCAAAATCACAAAATAAAAACCTAGTCTAATATAACAAGAATGTTATGACTTGAAGCAATATTGAAAAAGGTTATCGTTTAAAGTATACGTATAAATTATAATTGACGTCACCGGAATGTTTGATTACAATATTAAAATGATATAGTATCAGATAAAATGTTTGTCACAAATTATGACCGTAAACCAGCGCAGTGTTACATTTGTATACATGCAGCACAAGAGCTACATGAAAACCTCAAATAGATGTTACAATCTTAATAATTTATTAGTACTTCATAATTAAGTAATATTTTGTGTCAGCTTAATAGCACTGATATGTACAACGCCTTTAAACTGAGTGTGTCTCAATGGTCATAATCGAATAAAGGAAACGAAACGCTGTAATCTTAATCTGACTGATATGGGCAAATCGTTTTTCTTTCAATATATGACAAAATATAAAAACCCTAAAATAGTTAATTTATTTTCGTACCCGTATGTTTGTTTGTTTGAATGGTGTTTAACGACATATTCAGCATTTTTCAGATGTATAATGTCTTCCAGTTTTTTATTTACGTTTTTAAATTTGATGATAAAAGCTCTACAACTTCATAATCATTTTGATATAAAATAGTTTTTAGATTTGAGCGCCACAGAGTCTTAATTAGACGAAACGGGCGTCTTGCGTATTAAATTATATTAACCTTAATATCTTTTATCATATTTTATTTGTATTCGGGAGTAAGCAGGAGTAGACGGAGAAACCCCCTCGTACTAGAAATCAATCTCCACGCAAAGGATTCTGGGTATCCTACGTCAACCACAATCACCTCTGCCATACCATTGGTTGACATTGTGAGAGATATCTCTCATGGATGATAAGCTTCGCGTACAAACGCAGTAATTTCAATGTAAAATTGTATCTGAAGTGTATAAAAAGACTACATAAAAGTAAATAAGATCTCATGTATTATTTTACAAACATTGTTCTTTGTTTACAAACGTCACGAGCAGACGACAAATGTAGTCCCGCAGTAAATGGAGGAGGTTATATCTGGGAACCAGTTATGTTCTATGTGCCGGAGAGTGACTAGAAATACAAGATTATCGCAATATAATTTATAAAGAAAGAGTATTAAACCAATCTAGCTTAATGAATAAGTTATGTCATTGTTCTGTTGTAGGAAATGAAGCTAATGTCGTAGCATTATGTGCTTCATCGATCGTTATTGCTCTTCCGAGTAACAAAATTGGAATATTAGATAGATGTATGGACTAATTGCTTCTGAACTTTGTTGTACATAACAAGAAAGATGACACACATAACCATAGACACAGACATCTTGACGGACCAGCTGGATCCAAAATAGACAAGAGCAAATCTTCCCCACAAGTGATAGAGAGCATATAAAAAGCCGTATTCATAAAATAAATGAAAAATATCGATTGTTTGTTTTATGTTATTGTTTGCTCCTTGACAAAGAAAGCAGTACTGCAGGAAATACTTTTTCTCTAAAATTTACAATTTCTGAAGCTTTAAATGATGCTGCAATATAATTTAAAAGACAACTACCTATGTCAAAATAAGTTGATCGACTGCGATGTTTTTAACGCTGTCGATGGCCATCAACCCTGCGCATATAACTAGTATATTTTAAGAATTATGTATCTTATTGTCGTTCAATTTAGTCATTTAACAAAACTCATAGTAACAATAGTAGTGTGTGAACGGAAACGATTTGTTACGCTAACAGACTTATACCCGTCTAAGACGCCAAGTAACTTATACTCGTCTATGACGCCAACCGACTTATACTCGTCTATGACGCCGACAGACTTGTACTCGTCTATGACGCCAACAGACATATACTCGTCTATGACGCCAACAGACTTATACTCCTCTATGACGCCAACAGACTTATACTCGTCTATGACGCCAACTGACATATACTCGATTATGACGCCAACAGACTTATACTCGTCTAAGACGCCAACAGACTTATACTCCTCTATGACGCCAACAGACTTATACTCGTCTATGACGCCAACTGACATATACTCGATTATGACGCCAACAGACTTATACTCGTCTATATCGCCAACTGACTTATACTCGTCTATGACGTCAACAAACTCCTATGACTCCAACTTACTTATACTCGTCTATGACGCCGACATACTTATACTCGTCTTTCAATATTATAGACCACACCAGTTAGATGCCCCCAAAAATGTTACTGCCATATGAAAAGAAAGATTCCAACACAATGTATAATCCGTTTATACTTTGAATTCAGTGTACAGTGAATGTGCTACGATGATTGTTGGATATTATTGACTAGTTGCATGTGAATCCCATCTATTTAAATAATTCTAACAAATTTTAATTCTACAGTAATTTTGTAGGTTTGTCATGCCATAAACCCTGGTTTAACCCACCATTTCATTTGATGTACCATTGCTGTAGTTGCTGTGATTTAAATTGTTGATGCTGTAGTTTGCCGGTTTCTCGGAATATGATTCGTGGATTTGATTCTGTTATATTATGTCACGAAGTGAAATATATATGCAGGTGCACCGAAGTGAAAATAAATGCGTGTCGTACAATAAAGAACCCGGATTTTAGCCGATACTATGCTTAGTCATGTTGATTATGATTTGGACCTGAACTTTTAACTTGTGTCTTATCCTTTTTGCATATTTGAGCAAATAAAATATGTTTAAACTAAACCTGAACTTTTATGTGATTGACCCATGCTGGGTGCTTTATCATTTTTCACCTCTTCAGTAGTATTTTACTTCTCTGCTTAGAAGAGTTGCAGTATTACATGTAGCAACCAGTGCAAAATTGCATCGGTGGCCGAGAGGTCAAGGTAGTTAGTCTACTATTGATCACGTGGTCTGTCAACACTTAGATTGCGCGTTCGATTCTCACTGCAGGCAGGGTTCACTCGACTCCAATCTTAATTGACAAGGATTGCCAGTTTTCCTACCATAGGTCGGGATTTTCTCCGGGTACTCCGGCTTCCTCCCCCAATAAAAACTGGACGCAATGATATAGCTGAAAAATTGCTGAAAGTGGCGTTAAACACCATCAAACAAACAAAACAAACAAAAATGTACTACTATTACTATGCATTGATAATTAAAAAAGTAAACATTTGTCTTTGTAGTTTCAAATCCTTGCAAACTGTGGTGTACAAATAATAAAAAAAATGTTAAGCATATATCAATCATGTCATGTAATAAAATTTCTTCATTTAAAGAAGAAATGTATACCACGAAATCATTAATTTAACAGTTGTCGTGTGCAACTGATAGTGATAAGCACTGTTTAGGCTGATAATTAGAAATATTGTATCTATTGCGTCTCTTGAATAAGTAACGAACTAAGAAGACACATAATGTTTACAAAAATTGTTTAATTTGCGGATGAATATGTTAGTTGAATTGGGAATATAAATATTTGACAAGCATTGCCACAAATTCGTCCTATCTTTGCATTTTGCATGTGAACAAACCTAGAATTATTCTGTACTTATACAAGTCTTTATAGATTTTCCTCGACATTAAACAATATATGTAACCATCCGTTGATGTCACGATTTAAGATAAACTTGCTTACCTCCACGTAGTCCACTATATATATATCATCGGGTAAAAAAATAAGTAGTTGCAATTTACAACTGAAAAATATCAAAAAAATTCTGTCTGGTGCATATAAACAATGGAATCGGTTTATGAAACGGTTATTGATAATTTTTAGGAATTTTTCAGTTATATTCCGGAATTTAGCTTTAATTGAGGGAGAATAAAAAGTATCCTCATTATGTAGATCACAATTGTTTTAACCGTTTACTTACTTGCGATGAGGCTCCTACAAGGATATTTTCGTTGCGTCAGTCAAAAATATTTAAAGTCAAAATGTGTCTATTACAACACATTTACATTCCCATAATATATGAGTTTTGCCCGTTTGAGTTCAATTTTGTTGCGTTAGTCATAAGATGTCTTTAGCAGACAATTGCACTCTTGGATTGACCTATCCCTGACCAGTGGTGTATGATATCCAACATTTTTCATTAATTTCATCAACACACATCACTGACTTACTGAAGTAATGGAAGCGAGAGGTGCAGCATACTATAACATCTGGTTTGGAAGATGATGAGACGTAGAATGTAAAACTGGTACAAGGTACATACAAACATAACCATAACTAAAACCTGCCTCAAACAATTTTATATGAAATTTAAAAAAAATTCAGAAGTTCTTTTGAATGAAGTTGTCCGATAATTATGTTAGTTGATGCATTTAATTGAAATAAACCATTTTGTGTTTAACTGTTATTTGATTGATTGCTTAATTGTTTGACCATGGTTAAGAATAGTAAGTACGAATGTTACTTTTTGGTAAAAATTGTCAGAGGCAATAGTATACACATGATACAAGGTATAGGTTTCAAAAATATAATAAAGACAAAATTCTAAATCTTGTTTGGAAATCGCGTCTTGATGTCAGAGTTTTCTTTAGATTTTTACTCTTCTTTGTATTAAATGATTTAACGATAATTAATTATAGCCATTTTTGTATTACGTTGCTACTATTGGTAATAAATAATGCAAGCAATTTATGTACATAAAGTTTTGTTATAAAAAAATTGCACGGTTTACTAACACCTTACATCCTCCACAAGCACAAGTCTTGTATTGTAAACTAAAGCACAAGTCTTGTATTGTAAACTAAAGCACAAGCACAAGTCTTGTATTGTAAACTAAAGCACAAGTCTTGTATTGTAAACTAAAGCACAAGTCTTGTATTGTAAACTAAAGCACAAGTCTTGTATTGTAAACTAAAGCACAAGCACAAGCCTTGTATTGTAAAATAAAGCACAAGTCTTGTATTGTAAACTAAAGCACAAGCACAAGTCTTGTATTGTAAACTAAAGCACAAGCACAAGTCTTGTATTGTAAACTAAAGCACAAGCACAAGTCTTGTATTGTAAACTAAAGCACAAGCACAAGTCTTGTATTGTAAACTAAAGCACAAGTCTTGTATTGTAAACTAAAGCACAAGCACAAGTCTTGTATTGTAAACTAAAGCACAAGTCTTGTATTGTAAACTAAAGCACAAGTCTTGTATTGTAAACTAAAGCACAAGCACAAGTCTTGTATTGTAAACTAAAGCACAAGTCTTGTATTGTAAACTAAAGCACAAGTCTTGTATTGTAAACTAAAGCACAAGTCTTGTATTGTAAACTAAAGCACAAGTCTTGTATTGTAAACAAAAGCACAAGTCTTGTATTGTAAACTAAAGCACAAGTCTTGTATTGTAAACTAAAGCACAAGTATTGTATTGTAAACTAAAGCACAAGTCTTGTATTGTAAACTAAAGCACAAGCACAAGTCTTGTATTGTAAACTAAAGCACAAGTCTTGTATTGTAAACTAAAGCACAAGTCTTGTATTGTAAACTAAAGCACAAGTCTTGTATTGTAAACTAAAGCACAAGTCTTGTATTGTAAACTAAAGCACAAGTCTTGTATTGTAAACTAAAGCACAAGTACAAGTCTTGTATTGTAAACTAAAGCACAAGTCTTGTATTGTAAACTAAAGAACTTATTAGAAAAAATTCTTTTTCATTTCTTAATAGGTTACAATTAAGAAAAATTTCGTGCTGACAAATATTTGGCATATCCTTAAGGTATCCGACCAATAATTAAAGACACCGTTTAATTTTATTTTTTGACCAAGAAATACAGCTATATTAAACTATTGTATTGCTAATTAATAATATTCAAATTAAAATATTGTTTAACTTTCACTCAGTGTTTACAGATTTGAGCAAAAACGTTAGGTACTCAAATAGTATTTCCGATGTTTGCTAACATTACCGAGGTTTGCTCCATTGCAAAACAATAGACATCCGGGACACCAAATATGATCACGTGGTCCGGATACCTTAAACACTATATAATTATAGATAAAGCTGAAACTGTGCATTCTTGATATGTGTCAAGATAGTCGTAGCCTCATTCTACGCTTCTCCTTATCAGACCTGTTAAGAACGTTTTTCAGATATGACTAACTTTGCGAATCTCAGGTAAACAAAGATTTTATTGCTAGTCAAAGTCTTTGAAAAGAGGTGAGCATGTTTTAGTTATGAATTATTCAAGTTTTCGTGCCTTATGCTGGTATTAATTCAATACTATATAGGTTCAAAGTCATGCCGAACATTAATTATTTAAAACCACACGAGTAAAGTAATCAAGCAGAGAAATAGAAATAAATCATTTAATGGATTTAAAAAATGATATATCAGAAGGAACAGAAACATGTAGATTTTTTTTGACGGTTTCGAAAAGATTAGAAGAATTTAAACTAGACAATCTTAGAGAAAAGACGTGCAAGGTAATAGTAGTTCATTAACTTTAAATAAATAGCAGGTGCAAAATTCAGAACAATATGATAGAGAAAGTATGTAGAAAAAAACGAATAAAAATACATGACTTATACTAAAAAGAACACGCCAGGAAAAACTAAAAGGAATACCATCCAAAGCCTTCGAAAATTATTGTGGTGTTGGCCTTTAGCCTAATTAAACATTAACACAAATAACTATTTCCGTTAATAATACAAAACCTTGAAATGATGTATGTTTTAAACAATATTAAAGAAAATAAATGAGTATAGTTCTCACTAGTCTGTTAACACAAAGCAGGCGCTAAAACCAATATATGATTTCAAGAATATCCTCCGCGATGTTAAGGCTATTTCATAAATTGATTTGATGATCTGATTGCAAGATTTCCATGCCAATATTTACGTTTTCATTCATCGTGTTTAGTTTTGGGAAAATGACAGCCACAATATAAAGTTATGTTTTGATTACAATTAAGCAATTCTTTGCAATCCTTGATCTCATTAACAAAACAAACTGTTTTGTTTGTCAAGGTTAGGTCAAATTATTAGGCTTTATTGACAGTCTATTGAAACAATAATTGCAGAGCTAATTAACATTTTGAAAAAAAATCCGCCAATTTGTTATTACCTAAACTCATACTACTCTGAACCAAAGAGATTACTTCTTAATTGCATCTATGAAAATAGTTATAAAAAATTATAATTATTGAAGAAATCTTCAGGATTAGTTGCTACTGACAATATTATTAGGTATTACCTTTTGGAATGCCAGCGTGATTTTGTCCTTTCGATACAAATTGTGAGCTAATAGGTTGCAAACTAGTATTCTCGAAAATGAATGAGTAGATGTAACTATAGAAAACTGTTCAACAATGCCAATTGCTAGTTTTGTTTTGCACGTTCCATAAACATTCCACATATCCTACTCGCTTACACATCTTCGCTACAAACCTGAAGTTTTCAAATTAGATTCAATTGTTTTAATAACAATATTGTTTGTAAATGATAAATAACAAAATACCGAAAAAAAACAAAAAAACAAAAAGACCACAAAACTGGCAAACGTAAGAACCGACAACAAAAGTAAAGCAACTACGGCAGTGGTCCTGACTTGGTGCAGGCAATACAAAAAGATATTGTGGGTTTTATGGAATGCCAAACGTCCCACGTTCTTTACTGTATTTTAATTTAATATGATGAAGCTTCAATTATTAAAATGTCATGGAACATATTGCATTCGTCAACGGAATTCTAGCTGTAACAACGACAGTCGTCTATTGTCTGATACAATAGAGACAAACGTACTGTCATTTACAGACATTTCACAGTTCATTGCTTTCAACATTAGTCAGTGACAGACGGAAAAGGACTGCAACTGGCATTTTCCTTCAGTCCTGTAGCTTATAACGTTAACATTGCAAGGGAAGGCTAATCAAATATTTGTAAAAGAAAGACTTCCGAGAAAAGTCGAAAAAAGATCAAACTAAAATTAATGATGTGTATTTAGACTGTTGTGTGTCTTCTCTAGTTCAATAATATAGCAATTTTATAGATTGACACATTAAACACATAGCTTCTTCAAATCTGGTGACATAATTTGATAGATTGACACATTAAACACATAGCTTCTTCAAATCTGGTGACATAATTTGATAGATTGACACATTAAACACATAGCTTCTTCAAATCTGGTGACATAATTTGATAGATTGACACATTAAACACATAGCTTCTTCAAATCTGGTGACATAATTTGATAGATTGACACATTAAACACATAGCTTCTTCAAATCTGGTGACATAATTTGATAGATTGACACATTAAACACATAGCTTCTTCAAATCTGGTGACATAATTTGATAGATTGACACATTAAACACATAGCTTCTTCAAATCTGGTGACATAATTTGATAGATTGACACATTAAACACATAGCTTCTTCAAATCTGGTGACATAATTTGATAGATTGACACATTAAACACATAGCTTCTTCAAATCTGGTGACATAATTTTGATAAATGTTCCAAGGTAAAATGTTGGAATCTCTTTTTTTTTTCAAAATCGCAATTTCCATTCAAAAAGTCTATTCCATCTTTTTGTAAATTCCAGCATTTTTTTATTACAGCCCCATTTTGTAAATCAGGCAACAGAAAGCGTACGCAACATATTATTTTATTGTTGTGCGAGTAATAGGATCTTATTGACTATTCACTGTCAAAACTGCGAAGCTAAAACATTTATCTTTACTGAATTATCTTTACAAACACCAAAACCTTATTTTCGCGTTATCTAACCAGAACAGAGAGAAAAACTGATTGTGAGTAGATGTGAAGCAACCAATGAGACAACTTTACTGCATATAACCAAAAAATATTTAGGGAGATCGAATACTAACCACTCGGATTGGAATGTTTGACGAATTGTTAAAACAAACAAACAGCAAGCTACAATGGTTACCGGAAGACATGACTTTAAAATGGCATCAACTTTTCGTTTGGTTAGTAACTTTCGAGTTTCAAAATGTCGCTTCCGGTTGAGAAGAGTTTCTAGTAACATATATGTTTTCAGATTCAGGGCAACATTGACTGTTAAAATAAATTCACTTCCGGGGTTAAAAAGTCACTTCTTGATTATTTACTTTTCTCACAGGAATGTGGGAAAGACATTTTAATTGTTCTTGAACAATAAGCTCTATCTTTTTGAAGTTACTTTTCGCTCTATACCAGGTAAGATTTTGTTTATTAATTGTTTGTAGCAAGTTAATATATCACAATTTTTCTGTTTTGTTAACAAAGTCCTATAGAAAATTCAAAAAGGAATAACAAAATGTCTAAATACCACAGAGTAAATAACATCCCGGTCTGTTGTTCCAGATATTTACTCTATACCAGTCCACAATTACGCAATCGCCAATCTTAATTAAAAATGGCTACCAGGTCTACTGTAAAATATGGGGTATTCTGGATTTGTTCCCATTAAAAAAATATAGCTAATAATATTGGATATTGACGTTACAACGCAAATCAAACAAATAAAAGCTTAAAATTAGTTACTTCAGCTTCCGAACTGAATGGTGTGTTTGTTATTGTATAAATTGTAAACGCGACACCGTTTAGGTATACTATTCCAACAATATTTAATACAATATTTCACGTCTGGGTGTAACGCATTATTGGTTTGTCTGTTTCATATTCTTTTTTTTGGCACTTTTTCTGTTTTTATTATAAATTTGTTTCGCAACATATCGAAAATACATTTTGTGTCATAGATTTATATATATTAGACATTACAATTTCAAATTCAAAGCTGGCATACCGAACCGAACCTTTTTCTTGACGCTGTTATCTCCATTATCACAAAATAGCTTGTGCGCGAATTATAGTTCATTGGTTTTTTTTTTAACTTACTAGTGCCTTGTTCTGGAGCTTCTGCATTTAATTTAGTGTTTTTTATGCTTGATGATAAATAATCTTTTTGTTCATAATATGCATTGCTCTTATGCTTGCTATGATTTTAGCTCTGAAATACTGCTTTATCGTTATGTATAAATATGTATGTTCTTGTCTTAGATTATATAATTTTGTTTCAACATGCTTTGCATGTCTTAACATGAGTCTCGATGTGTTGTATATTTATTATATTGCATAGTCGATATAAAAGCTTTTGAGAGCTTATGTTTATTGTTATGTGTGTGCATCTGACTTTTAATAAATTTAAGTTACTTACTTACTTACCAAAAAACACATAAACGGAAAGTATGTATAGAACCCACTACAAATAAACATAGGTGCACTAAGTTGCTTCGGATGAGTGAGCAGTGCCTGCATCTAATTAGACACCCGTCGAGTTATACTCATTACATCCAATGGTTTGTTTTACAATATATATATTTAAAAATCAAGAGGTTTGGGGTCAAGATCGTTTCATATCCTAAAACGTTCTTTTTAACCTTTTCAATTTTAAGATATCTCAGTTTTTGTCTGTGATTAATGCTCTATTTTTTTAAATAACAAACACTATTTACAGTTAGGCCTTCCCTGTTTTAACTGACATTCAAGTAGTTTGTACTATAAATGTGTTCATTTTTAACGACAAATTACGCATATTTTTACGAAGTCTGGTCTAGAGGACAATGAATTGAATTTGAATCGAATTTAGCGGAAAACCTATTGTACTTTCGGTAAAACGATTGAACTTAACAGCAAGCGATAAAAAGTAGTGCAAGTTAAAACAATGACAAAAGAAACGACAACAATTAAAAAAAATCGTAATTCAAAGCTAGTCTATAATTTGATGCAAAATTAAAGAAAAAGTGTAGAAAAAAATAAAAAATACAAATTCTCGAAAAAACTAAAATCATCATTATTCAGTTTAAATAATATAATCTGGAATTGACACAAATTACTTCTGTTAATATGCTATAGTCAGGAAGGTCTAATTCGTTCTTAGCGCAACTGAGCATTTTAAACTCACTAATATGTACGATGTTAATCTAGGGCTTAAATAAATCCAGTTGGACATATTTTTATTTGTATTTTTTAAGAACATTGATGTTCATTTTGCAACAGTGTAACATTAAAGATGTGCAAACCAAATGTAAAATATACGTCACTTGCTTTCTGCCTGTATAAATCAGAAGATTTGTTCGTATTTGATAAACGCCAGTCGGTATCATAACGTTAAATATTGTATTGTTTGTATAAATGAAATGTATAATTTAAGTGTGATGTATATTTTTTAATCCTAAACATTTTCTTTTCAACGTAGATGACGTTAGCTGGAATTGAAATAAGGTTTTGAGGTTTAGCAATGAAGGCTCTGCAGCAGTAGTTCAATCTTTTGAGTACAACTGATACGTTTTGAATAGACGAAGGCACATAGACCTTATTAAAAATCCTCTTTGTATATCGATGCAATTAATTTATAAGCACTGAGTTTGTGCCTTTGTTGATCGACTTTTTGTACTTGTGAGTATCACCAGACGAACAGCCAAACTTTGGTGCGACTCTACATGTTATTGATCCATTAGTTGAAACACTATCCTTTCATATTTGTTGAAAATCAATAATGAAAGAAAAATTCCAGATCAAACCTTTAATTTGGTTCTACAAAATAATCAGAAAACGTTTTTGAAACTAACATTATAACACAATGTTTGTTGTTTGGGTTAATTGGAACGTTTAGGTTAATATATTCTGTCTGATCTTCCGTTGGGATTAAGGTGCTGTAATCAATTACAGTATTTAAGTTTTTGCAGATCGAAGTAATATAGTTCTATTACGTAATCGTCGTTTTTATCGATTTGTAGTTGTAGTAGTAGTTGTTGTTGTACTACGACGATGTAGCCTACGCCATCCAGTCGGTCTGCTATGGTCTTCATGAGGGGTACCTGTTGGTCTGTTGTGGTCTTCATGAGGGACACCTGTTGGTCTGCTATGGTCTTCATGAGGGGCACCTGTTGGTCTGCTGTGGTCTTCATGAGGGGTACCTGTTGGTCTGCTGTGGTCTTCATGAGGGACACCTGTTGGTCTGCTATGGTCTTCATGCGGGGTACCTGTTGGCCTGCTATGGTCTTCAGGAGGAACACCTGTTGGTCTGCGGTGGTCTTCATCAGGGATACCTGTTGGTCTGTGTTCAGGATGTGGAGACCCTGTTGACCGTTCATGTGGTAGACCAGTTGGTCGTTCAGTATGATCCGGTTTGTCATCTTTTTCCATGCCAGGACGAGCTGCAACCATCACAGATATTCCAACCAGAAGGCATAATGTCAACTTCATTTTCTGCAAAAAAGAAAATAAATACTCCTTGGCACACTCAGTTAAGAACATTCTGTGCATGTTAACAATAGAATTTTATTCACTAAATGGATACACAAAGAATAATCGATTAACGTATGGATATAATTACCCATACTTCATCGCGGGACGAGGTCTAATTGATCCGGCTGACTTATGATCACTACATTTTGATTGTTACAACAGCTGATAAGACCATTTTATAATGACTGTTCTTGATGAGCATGCTGCTTGGTCAGATCTAAATAGAAGGTGAGTTAACCTAGAGATGAGTTGAAAAGCAATTGATACTGTAAAATTAAATTAGGTTAGACCAGTAAAAAAGCAGTTTCATCATGGTAACCGAGTAATGTAGCACAAACATTAGTGAAACTAGCACTGACTGATGAGTGGTTCAATAAGGAAAATATCAATTGTTTAAAAAATAAATTTATTATGGTAACCTCAACATGCAGAATCTACTCTATTTGAGTACATTGTGCACAAGTGTGTATTTAAACACTAACTTATTCATTTACGGTATCATTTTGATACTATATTCATGAGTAATACTGAATCAAACAGCATGAAACGGGAGAGAAACTGACTATTATAACTACTGGAATGCTGCACATAAACTGACTATTATAACTACTGGAATGCTGCACAAAAACTGACTATTATAACTACTGGAATGCTGCACATAAACTGACTATTATAACTACTAGAATGCTGCACATAAACTGAGTATTATAACTACTGGAATGCTGCACATAAACCGACTATTATAACTACTGGAATGCTGCACATAAACTGACTATTATAACTACTGGAATGCTGCACATAAACTGACTATTATAACTACTGGAATGCTGCACATAAACTGACTATTATAACTACTGGAATGCTGCACATAAACTGACTATTATAACTACTGTAATGCTGCACATAAACTGAGTTTTATATTACGGCGCAGTAATCATTGCTGTTTATTGCCATTATGATAGTTTGTTTTTACATAAAACATGAAGACACGAAATACGAGTGTTTAATTTAATACATTGACGGTCATCATATTTTTAGAATATATAAATTGGATTTTAGTTTTGATTTTGAAACGTGTTTTGTTTTCTGAAATCGAAAGACACTTACCTTTAGAATGTAGAGCGTTTTCAATTTGTGTACCGTATATTAAGGGTTGTTCCGTATTTATACCAGTCAATGATATGACAAATCATCAGTTTACGTCACGCTTAAACTTGAAATGATCCGGAATAAACATGATTACCAGAACGTAGTCATCGCTGTGTTTTGCGGGTATGTGACGAGCTTGTTATCTTATTTGTAAACAACACGTTGTGTAAAAATGTCTATTAGAGTTTGTTCTCGAAAAAAAAAATTGAACACACCACATAGCTTTTTCGTTTATCATAATTTGTCTAACACGCAGAAAATCTCCGAAAAGTATTGTCCCTGTACAATTCTTAACCACAATATTTGCTTATATTTAGTTTTGTAAAACAGTAAAATAGAAATTAAAAGCGGAATTTTACTAACGTTTTTGGAATTCTGGTGATAAAACCTACTTTAGTAAAAAAAGTGTATATTTTTTATGTAATTTGTAAAAAAGGCAGTAATGTTTTTTACTATACAAATCTGTTTGCAAATTGACGTATACATGGATGTCTCTGTCTTTTATTTTTGACTACATATCTTATATTGAGTGCATAGGTTTTGTTAAAATATCGAAAATTACAAACATATGACAAGTGAAAATTAATTTTGATGTGAAAAAGATGTCCAAAACAAGGTCAAAAATATTCGGTTATACAACTTATACGTAAAAAGTTTATCTGGGGGCAATGTGATTAATTTTGCAAAATATAACACAATTATTATAGTCAATGTTATGCTTGTCCTAAAACAATTGAAACGAGAATCGGTTATAACATTCACGTATTTGATATAATTATGGGGGTTATATGGTTAATTACAATCCAATCAAATGGCATTACACAGAAATGTCAATAAACATAAAAATATATTTGAATATTATTCAAAATTAATAATTAATAAGAATGTCATGTGACTGGTGCTAGTATTTACTCTACTGTTGTATAACTGTAGCCATAACTGATTTTATTATTATTGTCCTCACTTATTGTAGCAAATAATAATATAAAAAATATTGTAGCAAAGCATAACCACAACATAGTGACACCTAATAATACGGTAACTTGTAAAAATGCAGCGCAAAACCTTTATTCCTATTGGCTAGGATAATTACAAAAGTGCTTCTGAACTGTTTCAGATAAATTGAAAGGTAGAACACATTTGCACAGACAACACGACTAACTCGATCCACAATATACTGAACAAACTTTTTCTGCTACAAAAAACAGGGGTCACAATAACACATTAAATCTTTACTAGATTCAGACAAGTGATGCAGAGTCTTAAAAGTATGTCTGAATATACAGACAACGAAATAAATCATTATTATAAGTTAACGAGAAATAAAATCTTTTCGTTTAATATTTCTATAAAGCATACCAAAATATAATAATTGCTTATATAGAGATAATTGCCACGATATCTAGACCTCACAAGGAAGGGTGGTATTGCCTGGAATATATATAATGCCCGAGCCAAAGGAAAGGGAATTATAATTGCTGAAGCCCATACAACTGTCCCTTACGCTGTCAAATACTATGACGCTGCCAGCTAAAAAAGCAACTATTATTTTTAATTTCGTTGAAGAATAGGACAATTTCTTTTATTTTTAGCTGTTTGCTGTATGATGTGGGTCTCATCATTTATCTGTATTTGTTTAGGCTATATACAGTTCGTTTTCTTAAGTATATTTCACATTTTTTTCAACATTTGTTACTGATCATGTTTTTGTTTTATACGATTTGTAATATTATCGATGTGTAGTATTCTGCAGAAGGACGATATTCGGAGATAGAAGAGTAATTGCTCCTAAAAAATAAGTAACAAAATGGTCAGTTAAGTATAAAAAAAAATTTAAACACTTAATAATACAAGTTTTGCATATAACTGCATTAGATACATCTATGTTGAGATCTTCTACCGCATTTTTGATTATTGTCATTAAAGCATAATGTCATATAAAACAATATAGGAAGTCACCATTACACGTCACGATTTTCCTTCAAAATATATTTTCAAAAATTTGAAATAAAGTACAGCAAATAAAATAGTAAACGAACTGCTTCTGTACGAAATAACAACTGTTTTTTGAAAAAAGACAACTTTTAGTTCATTTAAAATGTTGCTCATATTTGATACTACTGGCTATATGGTGCTCGTAAACATTTAAGAAAAATATAAATTTATAAAAAATGTCTAGTTATTTTCAATTAAAGTGTTTCTTAAAGGTATGTAAGTATTAAAAAAGTTAGACTTAAGATATATGGGAGAAATGATTTGTAGCTTATTGTACTTTTTACAAATAATTAACTAGAAAAGCTTTGAGCTATACTCAAAAACTGAGATCACCCTACTCTCAATTCTATGAGTTCTATGTCTAATTACAAAGTCAAATATTAAGTACACATTGTCACTATTTGTCAAAGATTTAGTGACTGGTTTAACTAAATGTTATGTTTTGGTGTAGGCGGCGTTACGGATAAAAGATTGGTACTCTTATAAGTATAACGGACAGACGGATAGCTCCATTAACTAAAACCCAACTTTTGAAGCGCGAGTATAATAATAATACTGTCATTTCCTTTAGCTTCAGTCACTCTACACCGCGGTATAGCGTTAACGGACGTCCAACGCATAACAAAATTTTCAATCCGTCCATGTCCGTTCGCATGCGTTTCTTTTCCGTTTACGTTTGCGCTTCTTGTCCGGCGATGTCCGGCGGTGTTCCTTCCGTTCGGTGGGAAGTTTTGAACATGTTCAAAATTTGGAACGTACAGCACCGGATAAAGTTGTCCGTCAGATGTACGGTAACCATGCGCTGGTATGCGTTTTGTTCGTTACTCGTACGTTCCTTATTCTGTCCGGTTCGAGTCCATTCTTTCCCGGTGGACCTGATTTACGGCCGGACTACTAACGGACTTGCAGCGAATGTAACGTAAGTGTACGCTGCGTGTACGTTTTGTGCGGTACAAATCCGTTACTAGTACGTTGAAGTCCGTTAACTGTACGTCGTTCATCCGGTATATGTGCGTTGATCGTTCGGTCATTGTGTGTTTTGCACGTTTTATGCGCCCCGTACAGCTATCATGAGAGCAGCAGCGGGAAAATGCTTTTCATCACCGGATAACTTTCAGCCGCATTTTTCTTTGCGTTTTGGCGTCCGTTAACGCTATGCGGTGTAGTGGGACTGCACCTAGGTTTGAACGACTAAAAAGTGTTTAATTCGATTGGCTAAAACATTTCTTGCCGTTATTTCAAAATTATGTGAAAATAATCAGATCAAAGAGACTCTACATGTTATAAATCTTAAATTGTCAATCGTGACCTTTGTTTGCTGTCATTTTAGATGCTTCTGTCTGTGTCCATTTCAGAAGACGTGTTGTATTTACAACATTGGTTTATATACTTTGTTACATAAGAGCAAGCAGACAAAAACAGTCTGAAGAAAAGACAGCAGTTGGATAATCTTCCAAGCGCATTAATCTTTTTTAATTATGACTTTGCAAAAACTTGAATTTGCAAATATGATTTTTCTTTCTCATACAAAATGACATTGATTTCTATTTGATAGTAATTTGATGTTCTGGTCGTTTATTGTTCTTATCCTAAAAGTGTTGAGTTTTAACACTGCTGTTAGCAGTTGTTTACTGATGGGAAGTCAACAGGAAGAATGTCAGTTAGTGGAGCAACGACACATATCACTATACCAAGACAATTTCTAAGGATTTAGCAGTTAACGTGTGCGTCAGACAAAATGGCTCCACGACTAACATTAAAGACTGTAGCATCAACAATATTTCGCACAACAAACATTTCTACAGTATTCTGCAGTCACAATAAATAACAATTAGTCAGTGACCCCAAAACGACTGTATGTGATATATTTGTAGTCATTTTTGTACCCAATAGTGTTGACATTTTAAAAAAGGCTAATTTATAATAAATAATTCTGACAAATATGATGCTAAAACTACACGAGAAAGGCAAAGTTATCACGTAAAACACGGAACAGTTAAACTCTGTATATGTGCAAATCAAAGCCAGTTGTGTAATACGTGTATGTCTAAAAGAGTTCCGTATTTAATAAATAAGTGTTGGTATCATATAAGATATATCCTTTATTGTTGAATAAACTTAAATTAAAGTTTTTTATTACTTTGTTTGAAAAACGTTTTAAATTGTAAGGTTTTTCTAGCGCCAAGGTTTAAAGAAGTAGGTGATTGTTAATTTTGCAGAACGTTTGTGGTGAGAAAACGTTTTTAACACCATTTCAACATATTGATTTGAACACTCTGGTGTGATTCTCAACTATACGACACAATCTTTGCAATTTTTGCATGCAATAGGTCTATGTCTCTGTTGAAGGGCTTTTTGTCCCCAAGGATATAACTGGACCAACAGTCACTTACTTTGCATACCTTTTTTAAAATATATAAAGAAATATCAGTTCATGATCATATATTTATTTGGTTTCAAAACGATATCTGAGCATTACGTACAATAGGGTTTAATTTTCAAAACTAGGTTAATAAGTGCGTTTAGAATACAATCATAGGAAAAAAGAGTCCTGCTTTTATTATAGCGGTTAGTTCGTGTGCATGTAAATAATGAAAGCAATGTAGAAGTTCATGTTAAACCCGTCGTCGTTATGGGTTTGGAGTAGTAGTTGTTGTAGTAGGATGATGTGGCCTCCGCGATCCAGTCGGTCTGCTATGGTCTTCATGGGGGAAACCTGTCGGTCTACAATGGTCTTCATTGGGGAAACCTGTTGGTCTGCTATGGTCTTCATGGGGGACACTTGTCGGTCTGCTATGGTCTTCATTGGGGACACCTGTTGGTCTGCTATGGTCTTCATGGGGGACACTTGTTGGTCTGCTATGGTCTTCATCGGGGACACCTGTCGGTCTGCTATGGGCTTCATGGGGGACACTTGTTGGTCTGCTGTGATCTTCATCGGGGACACCTGTTGGTCTGCTATGGGCTTTATGGGGGACACCTGTTGGTCTGCTGTGATCTTCATCGGGGACACCTGTTGGTCTGCTATGGTCTTCATGAGGGGCACCTGTTGGTTTGCGTTCAGGATGTGGAGACACTGTTGGTCGTTGGGTATGATTTGGTTTTCGATCCTTTTCCTTGCCGGGACGACCAGCAGCCATTGATATCACACATATTCCAACCAGGAAGCATAACGTCAGCTTCATTTTCTACAAACATGAAAGGAAAATATTTAGTTAGGACCAACATTATTGATTAAGGCACATCGATCAATACACGCTCAAATAATTAGGATTATGCATACTCTATTCACAATATCCTGAGACGAGATCGGGCTGATGTATAGCTCATAATGATGAGAAAATTTAAATTGGTAAAAATGCAAGTTACATGTGTATATTGTACAATATTGGTCACAACATTGAAATTATCCTGTCAGATTTCAGGTTTCAATGCAAACTAAATGATATTTATCCTGCTATGATTACATTTACTGTTTAATAAAGGTCGCCGAATAAATTTGTGCTTTATTTGGCAGTGCCGAATAAAATCTCCTGGTGCCCTTGACCTCTTACGATATTTAGTATTGTGTTCTGGTTTACGACGTTTGTGACGTCAGTATCACTAGAATACTCGCCGAAAATTTTAACTCATAAATCGGCTAAAAGTGAACGTTTTTCAGAATTATAAAATGTATTTTAGGGTTGCATGATAAAAACATCATTCGTACAGTTTCAGAAAATCTAAAGTTTATTTGTACTCGCCACGAAACAGGTGAGAAATGCTCGGCAGAGCCTCGCATTTCTACCCGTTTCTAAGGTTTCGTACAAATAAATTTTATATTTTCTGACACTGTACGAATATTGTATATGTATTTGTTGAAAATATAACAACACAAGATGATAGAACAAATAAAAGTCCTAGAAACCGGCAAACTACAGAATCAAAGACAACATAACGAGACTTTTTATGAACATATACAAATTGTATTTATAATTGATTTCATTTAAAAGATGATATACTGTTATATTTTATAAATTTTACACTTACTAATAGATTGTAAATCGTTTGAGTTTATGTATAGTATATAAGATGTTTCATATTTATACTAGTTATTGCAACATTGATTGCCCAGTTTACGTCACGATATGACTTGATCCGGAATTAACTTGGTTAACAGGACGTAGTCAGCACTGTGGGCAAAAAGGTGTGTAAACACTAATCCAATTCTTTAAGATTTTCTACTAAATTTGTTATTTATTTAATTAGAGCAGCTCTTTTACCTTAAGTGCAACTTGACCGACATCATATATATCCTGAATCGTACGTGCCAGGCCTATGTTCTCTCAAAATTTCATGACCTCTTTAAAACCTTCCAAGAGAAAACCAGCTTCGGGGTAAACCCAACTCTAAAAATTGCTCTTTCTTTTCAGAAAATCTTGGTTTATAGGTCATGTAGTGCATGTGACATAAAACATACTAAACACCATTTGAACAGAGCAAGTTAGGACTCAAAATTTTTCTAATATATTCAACTTTCAGAAAAACTTTCATTCATTAAAATCCAGTTAGTAGTTTTTAATATACACTAAGATAAACAGGACTATTTTGTTTTTAAGTACTATTTTCTTATATGTTCCAAATTTGATTGGTCCCCTTTAGTGTCTTTACACCTAAAGAGCATGTATTTGTCCATCAAATTGTACAAAATTTTGTCTATTTGTAGCCTAAGTATATCTGACCAACACCCTAAAATTTCTTTGCATTCTATATAACAGTTTTGGAGAATCGCAGAAAAAGATTCAATGACTGTGCACATACTTAATCAGCACAAACTGTGTTTGCAGATCAAGTAATGTATTATTTGCAAATATTCAATTTCCTAAGTTCAGAAGTAAATTTCAATGTATATCACACATTAACACTATAGTATAACATACTTAATACTAATAAAAACATACATTATATTTATATCTCACAAATAAAAAAATTTGAAGTTTCAGGTTGGGGGACCAGCCCTCCCCCCTTTTTTAGAGGGCATATTAGTTCTCTTATAAACTTTAAATATCTGTAACATTCCTACTAAACCATATCATATTTCTTGTTGCTCAACAAGATTGAATTGCACCTCAACAAACAATAAAATTCCTTAAAGAACAATTTTAGTATGACTCTGTCCTATAGTATCAATTGACAAATTCCGCATCTAAAAAATACAAAATAGGCACCATATTAAATATTTGTGGCAACATAGATGTCTTTGCGACCTAATATTTAGATTGTCTGACTTGCCTGCTACTGAGAAACACTGAAACAATATATTTTTTAACTCCAAACACACTGTTCTAGGCAGAGAATACAGATTTTATTGAAAAAAAATTTAAATGTTACATAATATAATATTTAGGCTGAAATTTGACACTAGCATGGTTTAGAACCAAATATGCATTTAAAATGAGTAAATGAGTTATAATCTTTCCTTCTCAAACATTTTCAGGCAAAGAGAGGGAATATGAAAAATTGGTGTTTATGTATTAAAGGTGTGTAAACACTAATCCAATTCTTTAAGATTTTCTACTAAATTCGTTATTTTTTTAATTAGAGCAGCTCTTTTACCTTAAGTGCAACTTGACCGACATCATATATATCCAGAATCGTACATGCCAGGCCTATGTTCTCTCAAAATTTCATGACCTCTTTAAAACCTTCCAAGAGAAAACCAGCTTCCGGGGTAAACCCAACTCTAAAAATAGCTCTTTCTTTTAAGAAAATCTTGGTTTATAGGTCATGTAGTGCATGTGACATAAAACATACTAAACACCATTAGAACAGAGCAAGTTAGGACTCAAAATTTTTCTAATATATTCAACTTTTAGAAAAACTTTCATTCATTAAAATCCAGTTAGTAGTTTTTAATATACACTAAGATAAACAGGACTATTTTGTTTTTAAGTACTATTTTCTTATATGTTCCAAATTTGATTGGTCCCCTTTAGTGTCTTTACACCTAAAGAGCATGTATTTGTCCATCAAATTGTACAAAATTTTGTCTATTTGTAGTCTAAGTATATCTGACCAACACCCTAAAATTTCTTTGCATTCTATATAACAGTTTTGGAGAATCGCAGAAAAAGATTCAATGACTGTGCACATACTTAATCAGCACAAACTGTGTTTGCAGATCAAGTAATGCATTATTTGCAAAATATTCAATTTCCTAAGTTCAGAAGTAAATTTCAATGTATATCACACATTAACACTATAGTATAACATACTTAATACTAATAAAAACATACATTATATTTATATCTCACAAATAAAAAAAATTGAAGTTTCAGGTTGGGGGACCAGCCCTCCCCCCTTTTTTAGAGGGCATATTAGATCTCTTATAAACTTTAAATATCTGTAACATTCCTACTAAACCATATCATATTTCTTGTTGCTCAACAAGATTGAATTGCACCTCAACAAACAATAAAATTCCTAAAAGAACAATTTTAGTATGACTCTGTCCTATAGTATCAATTGACAAATTCCGCATCTAAAAAATACAAAATAGGCACCATATTAAATATTTGTGGCAACATAGATGTCTTTGCGACCTAATATTTAGATTGTCTGACTTCCTGCTACTGAGAAACACGGAAACAATATATTTTTTTACTCCAAACACACTGTTCTAGGCAGAGAATACAGATTTTATTGAAAAAAATTTAAATGTTACATAATATAATATTTAGGCTGAAATTTGACACTAGCATGGTTTAGAACCAAATATGCATTTAAAATGAGTAAATGAGTTATAATCTTTCATTCTCAAACATTTTCAGGCAAAGGGAGGGAATATGAAAAATTGGTGTTTATGTATTAAAGGTGTGTAAACACTAATCCAATTCTTTAAGATTTTCTACTAAATTCGTTATTTTTTTAATTAGAGCAGCTCTTTTACCTTAAGTGCAACTTGACCGACATCATATATATCCAGAATCGTACATGCCAGGCCTATGTTCTCTCAAAATTTCATGACCTCTTTAAAACCTTCCAAGAGAAAACCAGCTTCCGGGATAAACCCAACTCTAAAAATAGCTCTTTCTTTTCAGAAAATCTTGGTTTATAGGTCATGTAGTGCATGTGACATAAAACATACTAAACACCATTAGAACAGAGCAAGTTAGGACTCAAAATTTTTCTAATATATTCAACTTTTAGAAAAACTTTCATTCATTAAAATCCAGTTAGTAGTTTTTAATATACACTAAGATAAACAGGACTATTTTGTTTTTAAGTACTATTTTCTTATATGTTCCAAATTTGATTGGTCCCCTTTAGTGTCTTTACACCATAATAACTTTCTTGATAATTGACTTGTAAAAACAGGTGGTATAAACATGTCTATGACACAGATTCGTATATGTCTATGACATGCTTTTGGCGCAAATATTAGGAAAGATTCATGGAAATGACCTTTTTGGGTTTATCATATATTATCAACGATGAAATTCCTGAATATTTGTTTTCCCAAAAAAACTGAACTCCCAATATTTATATATAATTATTCATATTTATTTTCGTTAAAAATTAAATCAAGAATATGAAATCGGGATTAAGCAAAACTGTTTTTATACTTCTGATAATAAAATCTATTATAATGTGTATACTATAGGTACAGGTTTTGATACCGTATGATATTGTAGGATACGAATCTGTGACGTATACATAGTATTGCTGCGTATTCTTTACAAGACATACGAGTCACATATATTTTTGTTTTCATTTAGTCAAAGTAATATATAAGTTTTATAGTTTCATTTGCATATACAAAATCAGATAGGTTTGAAAAGTAGTAAATTCGTCTGATCGAACAAGATGTGACAACTTGTACTAAAACAAGGCCAGGTATATTCGGTCATTAAGTTCAGATGTCGACATTAATCTTGGGGCTACATTGGTAATTCCTCCAATTAAGATATTAATATAGTATAAATTAACAAATTGACTTAAAGCAATATTTAAGAAAAGAATGCGTTTTTTATGTTATATGATTGCAGTGATAACTAAAATTAACACGTTACTTGTTAAATGTTTGTTTATTATATTAGAAAAAACGATCGTAGGCAATGATAAGTGTACCATAATCTTACGTAACAGTACAGTGATACGCATAAATGCTTTGTGTTTTGGGGTTTTGTTTTTTGTTGTATTTGTCTGACTTTATCCCGATTTGTGATTGTGTCTTGACTTTATGTCGTTGGTATGCGGTCGATTTTCTTGATATTTTCTAACTTATCCGGGTTGCCTTTACGATGCACTTCATTTCTAATTTAATTTAATAAACAACTTCAAGTACAAAACAAATCTTTATCTTATTAATGTGTCCTATCATTTTTCTATAAAATAGCACCCTAAATGACAGTTTGTTTAGCGTTGACTTGCAGGTATCCATATTATCCAATACAATAACCAAAAACAATTTTGAAAAATGATTCAACAATAGTACAATACAGATCCAGATACTGAAACTTTGTTTTTGTTAACTTTTTTAGACTGTCGTAGCATTTTTGCTTCATAGATAGTAGTAGCTGATCTGCATCTGAATTCTGTTTTTGAGAAAAACATAAATGGTTACACACCTGGCCGTAGTTACAAACAACCAAACTGGATCCTGAATAAAAAATAACAAACTTTTATATTTACCAGTTACAACACAACAGAGTTTTCACATACAAATAATAAATCTTTCTTACAAACAAATGAAGCAATTATCAACGTTCTTAGTTTATTATTGGTGTAAATGATGATAAATTGCGTTGTTGTCATCAATGAATTTATCAA
This sequence comes from Limnoperna fortunei, assembly GCA_944474755.1. NCBI lineage: Eukaryota > Metazoa > Mollusca > Bivalvia > Mytilida > Modiolidae > Limnoperna > Limnoperna fortunei. Next base: position 55,717,534 of record OX104123.1, read on the forward strand.
TAGCACTGTAGTAACCACTAATGGTAAAACGTCCACTAATGATAAAATTGATCATTAGTGGATACACTTGCGTTCACTAATGATAAAAGTATATCATTAGTGGAGAACCATCTCGTCCACTAATGATAAACTGTTTATTAATGATAAAATTTGTATCATTATTCAACAGTAAGAATATCCATTAATGATAAGAGAAAAAATTGAAAAATATCGACAGTGTCGTCCACTAATGATACAAATATTGTTGACCTCTGGTCATGTTGAAGACTGCTAGCTGTTTTCCATTGTGATTTTTTAAATTGCCATTTCTTTATGTTGGTTCTGTTGCGTACACTTATTCCACATCTCTTTATCTTCTATTTCTTTTTCAGTTAAAATTAATTTCAAAATAAAGTTTATCCTGTAATAACACCCGTTTATCGAATCACCATAAACTAAGTAGCAAGTACGTTATTGCCTTATTGCCTATTTGCGTTAGTGCTAATATGAATATATCCATTCCAAGCTTTAAATTCACAAAATTGTTACAGTTATAGTGCCCTAGGAACATTGTCTTGCATATCCAAGAGGCACTTGGAACATGGACTTTATATATGCACCCTTTAATCTACTATCCCCTAACAAAAAAGTTTTATAATTGTTCTTTTATCATTTCTAAGCCCACAGAGCGACCAAGGTGTGTTCCATAGATAGCTCTCATCTGTGAAAGGTTGATAGGTCCTTTATGCGGAAAGCCCGACGGAAGCTGACCAAAGTGACCAAAGTGGACTAATGTGTGTGGAAAGTGCTACGCTTCATGCCCTTAAAAGATCCCTTTGTATACCGCAAAGTAGTGCACCGCATATGTTAGGCCAAACTTTCGCATCTACTTAACTTTCCCCTTTTCCAGTGGTCTTAATAATTTACTGTTCCTTCTTTCCCACCCAATCTATATTTCTCATCAGTATTTCATGTTCAATTTATCATTCTCTTTATGTTAATATCTCAGGACGCAGGACTCTGCAGCCATCTAAAGGGATGAAACATATGTTGAAAATGAAAATCATAGAAGTGTGGAATATTTGTTATACGTTGTGACATGTATAAAGTGGTTTTTTTGGTATAATAAAACTATGGCTGCAGTTTCAGCGACAGGACATAACACAATCATCAATCAATCAACCATGTTTATTTTGTTGGTACAATTTATAGAATATATTATTTGAAATGTCTTTTACTTTTTTAACATATGAGTGTTTGTGTTTTTATAAGACACAACCGCTTGGAATATACGAAGGTCTGGTGCCATCTAACCTGATTTAATCCACCATTGATTTTGAAATGTTTGTACCAAGTCTTGACCCTTGCAGTTTTCAATTTCTGTGCTACGTTATACATTGCCTTTTTTTCTTTTTTTCTTTCTGTGACAGTTGAGATCATTCCCGTTTGAAATTTTGGAGGGTTTTTTGTTATTATCTTTAGTGTTCATTATTTGAATCACGTGAAGTAATGCAAAAATTTAAGAAAATCTTAAACAATGTGTATTGTTTTAAAAGTTCAGATAATTCCGAAAACTTCCCGAAATTCTTTGGATGATGATCTAGTACTGTGCGTTTGGTTCAGGGCAGTCAATGTATCAAACACAATTGTTTTCGGACCAGTTCATTCCGAAACAGAAGAAAAATATTAGTGAAGAATAATAAGAAGAGACGGGGTGAATGATTAAGTCCCAAAAATGTTGTTTCTTACCACTTAAATAAATAAATTGAAAGGTCTCTTAGGCTGAAAACTTTTTAATAAGAAATGATATCGAATCAGACATTATATTTTAAATGACTAGAATGGCAGTCTTCCATGAAAGACGTTTGTCGTCTACGTCTTAATATACTCGGTAAGTTGTGTTACGGGCATAAAATCTGAAGACGGAATAGTACCAAAATGACTCCTATATATCGCTTAGCAACAATTTGCAAGCGACATAACAAAGTGATTACAACAAAACCCTTAGTTCGAGTAGAAACATAAACAATTATCGATTTGTTGGAAAAGGAATCGTGAGTGATTTCTTTTCGAGTTAGTATCCACAACTGTTCGAGTAAGTACCGACCACTTTTCAAGTTAGTACCGAACACTGCGGAACCACACACCATTTACCTCATACCATCCAGGATCTTCCAGCATGCTTATGTTTAACCAAGCAGTGTTCCATTGTTTGTTTTTCAGTATCCTTTTTACTTTGAGCAATAACCCGCTCTGCCACCCAGCAACAGTTTCAAGACGCTTAACACTACAAGGGTTTGGTAGCTGCATGGCGATAGATGGACTTATATGTATTCTAATTGGATGCAATTTCGAAATGACACTTTTGAAAAACTGGTTTACCCGCCGCAACGTAAATCTTGCACAAGGGTAATATCTTACGGTTTGTTAAATGATGATTTCCTGAATAGTCGCTTGGCAGAAACTCAGAGTTGTTCTGTGCATTGAATTGTGACGTTTTGCTAAATTCCGTCTGTACTCTCTCTTTTCGTTTTCATCTGTCTGTACCCTCTCAGTTTGGTTTTCATCTGTCTGTACCCTCTCGGTTTGGTTTTCATCTGTCTGTACCCTCTCAGTTTGGTTTTCATCTGTCTGTACCCTCTCGGTTTGGTTTTCATCTGTCTGTACCCTCTCGGTTTGGTTTTCATCTGTCTGTACCCTCTTAGTTTGGTTTTCATCTGTCTGTACCCTCTCAGTTTGGTTTTCATCTGTCTGTACCCTCTCAGTTTTGTTTTCATCTGTCTGGACCCTCTCAGTTTCGTTTTCATCTGTTTGTACCCTCTCTGTTTCGTTTTCATCTGTATGGACCCTCTCGGTTTCGTTTTCATCTGTCTGTACCCTCTCAATTTTGTTTTATCTGTCTGTACCCTCTCAGTTTCGTTTTCATCTGTTTGTACCCTCTCAGTTTCGTTTTCATCTGTCTGTACCCTCTCAGTTTCGTTTTCATCTCCACTTAAATTATGATCTTCATTCGATGGTTCGCTTTCTTCTGTACGATTTTTCCTGTGATTATTGTGGTTTATATCATTAATGTGTTGTTCAACGATCCTTTGAAATGTGTCAACATGTAGTTTTAGGCTCACATAATGTTCTGCCAACCCCTCGGGAAATACCCAAGGGTCATAGAGTTCAAATCAGGGTCAAAACCTCCATCATTGGACAAGATAAATGAATGATCTAACGCTTGTGCTGAAACAATCATAACTTGTATATTGTATTCACGAGCAAGTGCCAGCTGAGTTAAGTGATCTCCGTATGTCACTGGTTTATTCATCGACCGTAGGTATCGCTCGTAGTCGCCGGCAACAAACTTTTTGTACTCGTCCTTATAACTAGTTAAATGTGCAACAGCTTCTTGTCTTTTATTGTCATTACTTGTATATAGTCCAAATCTACTTATTTGATTCGCCATTGCCTGGAACTGACAACTACCATACCCAGGTGGATCATAAATGACGGTTGCAAACATTTTATTGAAACTGTTCATGTGATTTTTGTGCGTCATGGGAATAGTAAACCGCTCTTTATGAAGTGTAAATGCTCGTTTTGTTGAATGACGAGAATTTTGGTTTTCATTGCTTGAGTTTATAAGAATGTTTGTTACATTTTCAACTGAAGTCCAGGCTGATGATTTTTTTCCTAACGGGATCATTAAATAGAATTTTATATTGGTATGTTTTAAGGTTACGATCTAAAATCCTGCTGTTAAAATACATCTTTTCCGCGGAATTCTTGATCTCGAAAATGGGTATCTAACTAAAACCTTTTCTCCCACTGCATGTTCCTTAGGCATTCCTGTGTTTTTTGCTGCACGTCTTGCGCAACGTTTAGTAGAGTCCAGAACGCTAGAAATGATGTTCTTGATCTTTCCCTTCTTGTTCAATTTAGCTTCATGGTGTCTTCCAAAGTAGACTTCGAAAGGCGATCTATACGATAGTACTTCCTTTGCTGTTGTATTTGACGACTTTGTGGCGTTTGGTAGACAACGTACCCAATTGGTTGGTTCCTTGGAAGCCATAAAATTCAACTTCTGCCGAAGAGATCTGTGTGACCTTTCGCATTTTTCCTGTGACGGGGGGTGATATGGGCGACCTTTTATAACCCTTATCCCATGGTTCTTTAAAAGTGTAGCTACATGCCCTTTGAACTCTGTTCCATTGTCACACTGTATTACTTCTGGTGTTACATGCTCAGTTAGAATTTCATTCAACATCTTTGCAACTTCTAAACTCTCTTTCATTTTCAAAGGTCTAGTAATCAGGTATCTGGAAAAACATCCACGACAGTTAATATATACTTATCTACTTTATCAAACTTGACTTGTTCTGTTGTCATGTCTATTAGATAAATTTGCCACCTTTCTCCGACTCTTTTTGCGTTTACGCTTCGCATTGGTATTCTGTTTGTAAACTATGCGTAGAGTCGACTATACGATTTATTTTTCTGTAATGTCCGTATAATTTTTGGCTGACTAATTCCTGTGTATTTGTTTTGAACATTTGTTTGGATAGGTCTTGATCCACATCCATGCATACTATTGAATATTTTTTCTACGACTGCAGGTATGTCTCTTGTCTTTAAAACTTTATTGTCCAACCGATACAAAACACCATCTTTCACAGAATATTCATTACGAGCTCTTGCATGTTGCAGGACTGCGCGACGTTGTTCAAGAGAGCGATCTTTAACTGGAACTTTAAATTGGCCACTTGCTAAAGCCAACAACGTATAATATCGTTCTTCATACTTGACCTAAAAAATAAAAGAAAATCTGCTAAAAATGAAAATGGGTCATATAGTTTCTGATGCCATAGAAAGTCATAGTATATCATTGAACGTAGTTTTTGTGTCATAAAACCTGGTTTACTCCAATTTTTCTTTTAAAATTCAGGGCCATTGCAATCTTCAATTTCTCCATGGAACGCGTCTTTGCCTTGTTTTGCCTTTTTTCCTGGGCATATGAGATTGTTAATCTCAATTCGGTTATTTTCTTATTACATTTATTCAACTTATATATTCAATTTCATAAGCCAAAAAGTATCTCTTGTAACACACAGATTTCTGGCAACTCTGTCAATCACAGATATCTAGCAAATCTGTTACAAAAAGATATATCTAATTACTCTTTCACACCTAACTCTGTTACATTAAATCTGTAGAAACTATGTCACACATAGATTTTTAGTAACTGTTACACACAGATCTCTAGTAACCCTGTCGCACACAGATCGCTGGTTAATGTGTTATCGTATACATGGTATAGTTCAATCCCATTTAACTAAATTACGAAAAGTGTTTTTTCTGGTATCATATATGACCAATAAACTTGAATAATTATGAACACTGCTCATGTACATAATGGTATTTCTTCATAATCGGACTGCATAGACTGCGTACAGGGTGAACGATAGACTTCGTACAAAGATAGAGATAGACTGCGTACAAATTTAAAAACACGGGCTATGTGAATAATGTTCAAATTTTATTTAATGTGGTGTATGTTCACACAGATATATTTTTAAAGTGTGCAGAAACGATTTTCAGGGTGAACGATAGACTTCGTACAAAGATAGAGATAGACTGCGTACAAATTTTAAAACACGGGCATTTGTGAATAATGTTCAAATTGTATTAAATGTGGTGTATGTTCACATCACACAGATATATTTTGAGAGTGTGCAGAAACGAATTTTCTAAGGGATAGCTATAATTTCACAATTTTCTGGGGTTGAATAAAATATGCGTTCACGGACGGATTATTAACACTATTTGTTAGAAAATGTCAAAGATCAAATGTGCATAGTTAAATTTCGTTTTACTAACATCAACTATCAAATGTAATTTAATCATAACTCATTGTTTTTATGTTTACTTAAATTTTGAAGCGAACGTCAATTGTCTATCGTCGTTTTTGTGTCATTTGTAAAAGTTTGAATACAAATTTAAAATACTGTACGAAATAGACATGTGCATTGCACAATTTTGCATACTAGCAGACCCCAAAACTATACACTTCCGTTCCTACACTGTGAGTATGTAGTCACAATGTGTAAAAACCTAGGTATTCAGTAAACAGAAAGTGGATGACATGGGAGCATAAAAGCGGTATACACCATATGATGCTATAGGATAAAGCTCAATCTATCACCAGAGGTAGCGTCTATCAACAGTGTTGATAGACACTCCCTCTGGTGATAGATTGTTGATAGAAGCTCCCTCTGGTGATAGATTGGGATAAAGCTATATGCAAAATATCAGACCCCTGCGTCGAAACTGTGAAGGTAATTTTGCAGGTATATATTCATTTATACGTGTAAAAACCTTAGTATTCGTATTTAGGAAGAAGATGATCTAAGAGTCTATTAAAAATAGCTATACACAATATTGTTCTAACGGATAAAGCAATATACCAAATATCAGGCTTCTTCACCAAGTACAGCGCCGTGCCAAAAGTGAGTGAACTTTTAAGATGGCCGCCATACTGAGAAAACTAGCTACACAAACTTTGAAATGAAAAACTTACCAGATCTGATCATTTTCTTGGTTTAGTATTTTGTCATGTTGCCTTTCTGGATCAGTACATGTTTCACACGGCGTGGTAAAGTGGAATACAGTCTTTGAACATAAGAAATAGGCACATCATTCCAGGCACTGAGCAGGTGATCTTTCAAGTCATTTACATTGTGGATGTGTTGAAGTTGGGTTTTTATCTTAGTTTTTAATAGTAACCAAACATTTTCTATCGGGCTGAGATCTGGGGACTGTGCAGGCCAGAAAAGTACAGGAATGTTGTTTCTTTCCTTCCAAGCTGTTGCTTCCCTCGACTAATGAGTTGGAGCATTGTCTTCTTGGAATATCCAGTTATTGTCATTAAAATGATTGGCAACTGTAGGCCACAAGTACTGATCTAGTGTTTCAATGTATTTCTTAGAGGTCATATTACCATCAATGAATGCCAACATCCCCAAACCAGTGTAACACATACAGCCCCATACCATCATTTTCAAGTTCTTACCCTGACTAGCTGAAACATACCCTAAACACTCGGGTCTCCATTTTTCACTCGCCTTTCTCCAAACCTTAAGCTGACCATCAGGCTTTAAATGTATCATCATTTCATCGCTAAATATCACATTTTTCCACTCCGTACCAACTTTCCATGTCAGTTTAGTCCTACACCAATATATCCGCTTCTTCTTGTTGACATCCGAAATAGCTACCCTTTTCCTCACTGACCGTCGTTTATATCCGAGAAAGTGCAAGTTTCGTTGCACTGTTCTAACAGAGCATGCCTCGACACCAGTGCTATTAAATTCAGCAGAAATGTCTCGAAGAGGCCGTCGTCTATCAGACTTAACGATTCGAGAAAGTTTACGAAGGCCGCGGTTACTCACTTTTTTCGGACGTCCACTTCTATTCAAGTTTTCGGAAGTTCCTCTATCGTTGTAACGTTTTAAAAACATTGAAATTGTAGATTTACTTCTCCCAAGCACTTTACATATTTCTGAAGCTCGATAACCATCGTTCACCATTGATAACATAAGGGATTTATCCTCATTTGACAGTTGTTTACCGTGTTTACCCATTTCTTAAGCCGGGAGCGTTTCGATTGTAAACAGACGACAACATTTCGTAACTTCCGCCAAAATGAAGCTAGTGAGAGTTGCTTCCCCTACACCATTAAATAATTCAATTATTTTGATATTCGCGAAAACGCGATAGCCATAAAATCTACGTAACGACAAAATGACGTAGACGCCATCTTGAAAGTTCACTCATTTTTGGCACGGCGCTGTAGTTGCTAAAAAACTGTGACGGAAATTTAGCATGCATGTACACTATGCATAAAAAACCTAGGTATTCGGTAAACAGAAAGTAGATGACCTGGGACTTAAAATCGGTATACACTATATGGTACTGTAGGATAAAGCTATATGCAAATTTTCAGACCTCTGGTCATGTAGTTGCTTAGAAAACTGTGACGGAAATTATGTTACGGACGAACGGCCGAACAAATGAAAGAACGGCCAACGGTAAAATGGTATACCCCCGCCTCTTCGAAGCGGGTGTAAAAAATACGTTTAAACTAAACACACAGATCTATTTAAGTTGCGACTTCAGACACATATTTCTATTGTACGAGTTAATTGACACATATATTAACACCAAACTTTCAAAGTAGATTACTTAGTTCCGTAAACCTGTTTATATGTAACGAAATGCAAAACAATGCCAATGTAGCACTGGTCATTATTTAAACATAAAACATAGAAACATGTTTAAAAAATTTTTTTTTATATATCTTAATTGTTATGAAAACGGAAAACAAATGTTTTGTTTTCAAATAAATTTATTCTATACTTTAAAATAGATTTAAAAAACACAAATTTATGCAATCATAAATTAATATATCTTATAATTTTTACATCAGAGTAACAAAGTAAAAGTTATTTATCGTACTTTCCTGCTTCCATGCATCATCACAAAGTTGCAACAAAACAGGATAATCTTTTCAATGGCTTCGTCATCAGATTTACAAAATATTTTATTGGCTGCTTTACACGGTCTTTGAAATAAGCTACAGATGTGTCCAGTTTTAACATGCGCAAAAAGTGATTTCAAAGTACTTTGAGTGAATCTGTTTGAATATGATGCTGGTTTGCAGACCAACCCTACTTCAAGGATCATTTTTAAAGAATATAAGTGGACCAACGTAAACTTAAATCAGACAAGAAAACTGTCCGTAGTGATTTTCTATTCTGCTTTTTTATCCACGTGAATAGAGGTTATGACTGAACCCATCTGTAGTTCCTTATCTCTGATCAATAGAACTAGTAATAAATCTATCATCACTCAGTAAAGCTCCATGACCACAAATGTTACATTATGTTTGTAGGTCATATTTAAGAATTCTTAACTTTCCTTCAAAATACATGTGTATTCTGAAAAAAAATTCTACCACCAGCTGAAAAACTGTGATATTTGTCATATATAAGTGTATAATTAACCATGTAATGATAACTTGAGAAATGTTTCATTTTTAATGTACTATAATTTGCATTTTAATTTAATTTGCTTGGTTATCAATATATAATTCTTTTGGTTTTATTATTATATGTCTGGTTATTTTACAAACTACATTGAGAAACTAATTTTTTATTTACGTTAATAAATAGAAATACATATTGTTTGTACCAATGGAAAGGTGAAAACATTGAAAAACAACTAAAAATTTCATAAGAAAGGAGTCTTTAGCTACATCCATTTTATTCTTTTTCATTGTCAATTTGATCCAGCCGTATGCTCTCTCGGTCGAAAATAAAAGCTATCCGCGGCTTATATGTTTTGCGATTTTAATCCCTCCCCGGAACACGTAAAGTATCATCACCCTAACTACCACTACGCTGAGATATAAAAGGTAAAAACAAAACAAATAAACGATACCATATTTACCCATTTTGCACTTAAATTTTAAGATTTTACATGATTTAAAATTTTCAGAAAAAGAAATATTTGTATCATTGGTGGACGACACTGTCGATATTTTTCAACTTTTTCTTTTATCATTAATGGATATTCTTACTGTTGACTAATGATACAAATTTTATCATTAATAAACAGTTTATCATTAGTGGACGAGATGGTTCTCCACTAATGATATACTTTTATCATTAGTGAACGCAAGTGTATCCACTAATGATCAATTTTATCATTAGTGGACGTTTTATCATTAGTGGTTACTACATAGCACATATTTTGTATTTTATTGAGCTTGTGTTTGAAAAAACTAAAAAATGGCTTATTCTTTAGAAATGAAGGTTTGGTGTTATTCAAATATATAATTAAACTGGCAAACTATATATGATTACAGAGAATATTTTCATACCTCAGAAGACGCTTCTTTGTTGATTGTCGTGTTGTTGATTGTCTTCTGTGACAGTTTCGGTTTTTCGTGTTGTTGTTTGTTTTCTGAGACAGTTTTTAATAACTTTTATTGAATATTTGTAGAAATGATACCAAGCTAGGTCATTGTGAGCGTTTTATTAGTTCAAAACATCTGTGTTTTGATATATAGATAAATGTCTAGACGAATGTAGAGGCTTTTGTAGGGCGAATTATACTAAAGTGCACTCAAATTTCAACGTCCAAAACACAAATGCGAAGCATTGTAACAAAGAACAACAAGCAATAACAAAACATAACACAAAAGCCTGCGATACGAAATTCCAAGTTTTAATATATATTATGATGCTACGAACGTTACCGTGAATTATTTATTACAATTGTCCCAGAGTTGGAAAGACATACGGATATAACTAACAATGAAGTAGCTAATACTGTTTATATCACTATTATAGTCTGACGAAAACACAAATTAAAAATAATAAAACATATATACATACAAATAGATAGAATTCATAACTACTATAATAAAGAACCCACCCCATCAAAGATGGGGATATTATAGGCCTTTTTACATATTCACAAACATCATAATACAGGTTAACAACTTTGTTTTTACAGAACGTAAACTACTTAAATACATAACTTATTCTAAAGTTGTTGATAATACATGCATGAGAAAAAACTGTAGGGTATAAAAAAAATACAAACAAAACAGAAAACATAATAAAAACTAAAGTCCTTCATATTCATAATTTCCTTTGCCAGAACTAAAATTTGATTAGGGTGGGATGGCGGGTAACTTAATACTATCTAATCCTAATGCACGTGCCCAATTGTGCAAAGCTTATATAGCTGTAATACAATGGGGTAAACGCCATCTGTTGGGAGATTCGAGAAGGGAGATAATAATTAAGACTGATAAATCTGTTTGAAAGACTTTATCTATACCGACTTGCAAATTAGATACAAAATCCTGTTTGTCAAAAAATCATTTATATGCTATAAATAAACATTTATATCACTATTGTAGTCTATGATAAGGGCTTCCTTTGATTTTGCATGGCTCCTCGCTGTACGTTGATTTTATACATGTAACTTTATGTTTGATAACTCAACAATAGGAAATATTAAATTCATCATCATCGTCCTAAAAGTCGTATATGATTTGGTGAGACAGTCCACAGCCATTTCCTCCTTAATGTTGCCGCCATTTATCTATTGTATGTGGGATTTTTCTTTGGTTAATTTTTTATTATCAAATAGTTAGATATCACATATTTATTTGTTTGTACACTGTTATTTTGAGATAGATACTTTGTATTGGTTTACCTTTCTTTTTATCTGTATACATGCCCATATTATTGTACCAGACAATGTTTAAATATTTAGGGATGTATATTCAATGGTCTCAAGTAAGTATTTAATGCTATTGGTATTATTTCCTCGTAATGGACATAGCATTAATATTAATTGCTGGACGTAAAACAATGATCAATATAAAAAAATTATGCATTTGAAATGGTGTGTTCCTGTTCTGCCCACTTTTTGAAAATACAGGTAAAAAAGTAAGTGGGCAGAACAGGAATTGTATTAATTAGATCTAATTAGAGAACAAAGGATTAAAAATTATAGTCTTTTTCAAAATATAAATAAATATCAAACATATATATGTATTTATTTTTTATATATCTTACATATGTACACACACACATATATATATATATATATATATATATATATATATATAGGTTCTTTAATATAAAACATATTTAAAAAAAAAATTATTACAGAGAACATCATTAGATAATATAAAACATATTTAAAAAAAAGCATTTATTTATTACAGAGAACATCATTAGATAATATAAAACATATATATTTTTTATAACAAATTTACAAATAATTAATTATAAAAGTTATTCTATGTGAAGTAGATGTGAAGCTGCATCCGAGTATTGAATAACATCCATGCTGCCATCTGCAAGTCGTTGTTTAAGCTGGGTTAGTCTGCTGTCAATGGTTCTGTATTTCTTTGCCTTTTGTCGTGTAGTTTGTCCGCCGTCGATCTGTGTACGGGTAATCTCGTTTGCTGCCTGTATCTCCTTGAAAACTCTGATGATGGTAAAGATATTTGGGTGGGCATGCTGTACTTTCTTCTTGAGTTTACTGTGCCATCCCTCTAAGTGGTTTGTAGTTCTTGGTCCCTCAGTGTTGAAGTGGTTCCAAAGCTGCTGGTCTCCTTCTATCCACTGCGTTGTTACGTAGTCGGTAAACTGTATGGTACCGGGTGGTAAGTTTGGGTTCTCATTGTCGTCAAACAGTAGGAACTCGTCACCAGTAGTAGTTTGGGTATATTCTCCTTCGAGGTTGATGTCAGCAGTAGTTGTAGGTAGTCTAGGTCTCACAGTACTTCTGGCATTTTATAGTTGGTTTTGCATTTGCACTCTCTCCACGGTTGTTTTTGACGCTGTAGATGTAGCCGCGGTATGCTAGGTTATGCGATCCATACTTGTTACGTACAAATTGTACTTGGACTTGTGCATGTGCCATGGTGTCTCAATTACAGCTGATTTGACCTTAGAGTTTTACTGCTTTTAGGCTGCTTTACAGCTTTGACACTGTGAAGTTAATAAGTTTTCCTTTCATACTGAGCAGCTATCATATTTACCTGATTTATTTAGGCTGCTTTACAGCTTTGACACTGTTCAGAAGTTAATTACTGATTTATTTACTAATTATGCTAATTATGAAACAGACTATAAACACTAAAACAACAATCACACCAATTAAGTTTACACAAGACTAGTGGGCAGAACAAGAATATAAAATTTAAAAAGTGGGCAGAAGTGGAATAAACCAAGAAAATAAACTGTTCAATTAAATCATGACAATATATGTGTTACAGCCTACTGGCAACTTTAGTATATTACAGAAAATTATTATATAAATAATTTAAAAAATGATAACATTTAAAATGCGAGACATTTGTTCACAGCAAGACAAATGTCAGTTACAGGACAGCTCTACTATCACATGAAATACAATGTAGCTTTATTCTGTAAATCGTTCAATGAGTATATATTAAATATTACAACAAAACGGGTTTTTAATAAAAAAAACAGTAAAGTTTGTGTTTTGTGTTACTCATTGTAGATATGCGCGTGGCATACGAGAATTAATATGGAATTCGGACTTGTAGTAACTTGTAGTAAAGAATTGTGACCAAGTGTCTAGAAAGGTAAAAATTAAATATGTGAATTCGACATTTTGTATCTTCTCAAGGATGGTAATTTAAAACAGTATAACATTTTGATATAAACTTAAATTGAAATATCAATTGTTATAATTAACCTTGGCTTATAATTTGCAACTTGCCCGTGTGTTGACATTTTATTCTAACCGTGGGTAATACATTACAGCTTTAACGGAAAAGATTATTAACATTTTAAGACACTAATATGTCTTAATTTGCAATATCATCTCGTTTGAGATAAATTTTATTCCTGTCCTGATATTCCACTAGCCCCAAACGAAGGTCAAATACAAAAAATCGTTACTTTGGGAATAGAGGCATGATGGCGTGAAATAGACAAATGTTCATGAAATTTTGAATGATTTGTATATAACCTCTGACCTGGATATTTCTTACTAGATTAAAATCCAATTTGTACAATTTAAATTATCAGCAAAATACTGATATATGAAAATGAACCTTACTTAACTTCCGGTTTAAATACACAATTTTTCTATTTTCAATTTAAAAGTAAAATGCTACTAATTAAACAACAACTTCCACTAAATCGCAAATATCATAACAATTACTAGGTACAATAAATAGAACAATTTATACCAACTTGTAACAGTAATAAGGACTGTAGTTTTACCCTGAAATTAATCAAATTTTTAAAAAATACGAATTGACCAAGAAAACGAAGATAATTATATGACCAATACAAAAAAAATGTTACAGAATGTACGTCACGTTTAATATATGTATAAATCTGTAAGATTTGTTCCCATTTAATTATAATGAGGTGGTATGATTTTTTGCCAAAAAAAATTGAATTCTTGGATGTTTCCATTCTGAAGGTTATAGGTTGTAAATGCACTTAGCTGGATTGAACAGACGATAATGGTAAATTTCTGATAAAATCTCGTAAATATCCTTCAAAAATGATGGTTTGAGCGCTTCTTATGTACCTGACGACTAGAAGTCACACACAGCAGTCACAGTAAAATCAATTATCTTGGTATAGCTTATGACATTTTTATTGCTACCGATGGGTCGACGACTATGCAGATGGACCGTTTGTCACAACAGCAGTAATCCCCTTCGTGCTAGCTTGTTTACCTTTCATACTTGTTGAAAATGAATTTCCTTATCATATATTTATTTGGTTCTAAAAAGATACACAAAACTTGGTTTCTTTCATATTTATGAGAATTAGTACCGTGCAGAGTCCATATATTCTTAAATTTGAAAAGAAAGACCTAAGTATATAATTGTCGTTTACCATGTGTTTACATCTAAACAATGGCAGCGTTGTGAAAGCAATATTTTTTCTCGTGTGTCCTCTTTATGGATTTGGAGTGGTAGTAGTTGTAGTACGATGATGTGGCCGTCTACTATGGTCTTCATGGGGGACACCTGTCGGTCTACTATGGTCTTTATGGGGGACACCTGTCGGTCTACTATGGTCTTTATGAGGGACACCTGTCGGTCTACAATGGTCTTCATGGGGGACACCTGTCGGTCTACTATGGTCTTCATGTGGGACACCTGTCGGTATACTATGGTCTTCATGGGGGACACCTGTCGGTCTTCTATGGTCTTCATGGGGGACACCTGTCGGTCTACAATGGTCTTCATGTGGGACACCTGTCGGTCTACTATGGTCTTCATGGTGGACACCTGTCGGTCTACAATGGTCTTCATGGGGGACACCTGTCGGTCTACAATGGTCTTCATGGGGGACACCTGTCGGTCTACTATGGTCTTCATGTGGGACACCTGTTGGTCTACTATGGTCTTCATGGGGGACACCTGTCGGTCTTCTATGGTCTTCATGTGGGACACCTGTCGGTCTACAATGGTCTTCATGTGGGACACCTGTCGGTCTACTATGGTCTTCATGGGGGACACCTGTCGGTCTACAATGGTCTTCATGGGGGACACCTGTCGGTCTACTATGGTCTTCATGGGGGACACCTGTCGGTCTTCTATGGTCTTCATGGGGGACACCTGTCGGTCTACAATGGTCTTCATGTGGGACACCTGTCGGTCTACTATGGTCTTCATGGGGGACACCTGTCGGTCTACAATGGTCTTCATGGGGGACACCTGTCGGTCTACTATGGTCTTCATGTGGGACACCTGTCGGTCTACTATGGTCTTCATGGGGGACACCTGTCGGTCTTCTATGGTCTTTATGTGGGACACCTGTCGGTCTACAATGGTCTTCATGTGGGACACCTGTCGGTCTACTATGGTCTTCATGGGGGACACCTGTCGGTCTACAATGGTCTTCATGGGGGACACCTGTCGGTCTACTATGGTCTTCATGGGGGACACCTGTCGGTCTACTATGGTCTTCATGGGGGACACCTGTTGGTCTGCTATGGTCTTCATGGGGGACACCTGTCAGTCTGCTATGGTCTTCATGGGGGACACCTGTCGGTCTACTATGGTCTTCATGGGGGACACCTGTTGGTCTACAATGGTCTTCATGGGGGACACCTGTTGGTCTACTTTGGTCTTTATGGGGAACACCTGTCGGTCTACAATGGTCTTCATGGGGGACACCTGTCGGTCTACTATGGTGTTCATGAGGGACACGTTTCGGTCTTCTATGGTCTTCATGGGGACACCTGTCGGTCTACTATGGTCTTCATGGGGACACCTGTCGGTTGGCTATGGTCTTCATGAGAGATGGCCTGTGTTCATGGTGTGGAGACTCTGTTGATTACTCACGTGGTAGACGAGTTCGGCTTTTAGTGTGATCTTGTTTTCCTTCGTTTTGCTTGCCAGGACGACCAGCAGCCATTGTTATCACACATATTCCAACTAGAGAGCACAATATCACCTTCATCTACAATGAATGCAAAAAAAAACTATTTATTAAATGGTACAATGGGTAAATAACAGTCATTTTGTCTTTGAAATCTATTAAGATGTACCTAATAAATCAGACAAAGACTGATTGATTAACGCACAATGAGTTATATGTACTCCACTAAGGCTACTAGACAAATATTTATTTATTTCGTAATACAAAAATCATAACAATAATAAATGAATATTGATGAAATAATAATTTGAAAACATTTTTTTATATTTTCCTTTAAAAATGTTTTCATGGGACATCGCAACCTCGACGCGTGTTTATTAATTCGATATTCATTAAAAGCCTTGTTAAAATTGTTCATTATTTGTTTATTAAATTGTGTAAGCTTTCTTCATTAGTCTAATATTTATTTACGAGGTTTATTTTTTAATTTTTTTGTAATTGATTTCGTAAAATAAAAAATAAGAGTCATATCTTAAATAAACTTTTTGTGTTGAGTATGTCACATATATATGTTTGTTTGCTATCTGGATATTGATATTTAGGATACAAAACAAACGTGGCCTCAGTAGCTGATTGGCTATGGTTGTCTACTTTTGATCAAGTGATCATGCAACACTGAGATTGCGGGTTTGAATCTCACTAAAGGCAGGGTGTACTCGACCCCAATCTTAATTGACGAGGATTGCCTGTTTTCCTAACGAAGGTCCGGCGTCCTCTCCAAAAATAAACTGTACGCCATGATATAGCAAAAAAATTGAAGTCACCCTTCAATTTTATTTTTCGACCAAGAAATACACCTTTATTAAATCAATGTATTGCCAATTAATGATACAAATTAAATATATTGCTTTACTTTGAGTCAATTTAACAGTTTTAAGCAAAACAAGTTAGTTATTCAAATCGTATTTCCGATGTCTGCCGAACATTACCGAGGTCTTCTCCATTGAAGAACAATGGACCTCCGGGACACTAGCTATGGTCACGTGGTCAATTATGGGCTGGATAACTTAAACCCACAAAAATACCAATACAAACAGTCATATTTTACCGCTATTTTGTAGCTTCGCCACGTCACGATGTTTATCTAACAACGTCCGTACAAGCAGATAATAACCATATTATACTTCATACAAAATTCTTTTTGAAAAGATTTTCATTTGATAATTAGCACGAGTTCATCTACTCTATTCCTTACAAAATCCACATTACATACAATTATTATTTATCAACACCATAGATAAACCGATATAGAGCACTCATTTCGATATAAAAACATCTTGTCCGGAAATTGCCATCCTGATCCGACGGCGTTAGACAGATTATCACACACATTCATGATATCACACTCAACGTCTCTGGTGATATATAGTGGGATAATGTAGAGTAACTCCTTCTACTACAGGCAGTATTTTTACAATATCGACTATTGACATGACACCAGTAGTGATAAGAAAATGATAACAAGTATCCAACGGCGAAGATGAAATAGGATTTTCTCAGATTGCATGATAAAACAGAAATTAAACGAAGGGTAAAGGACATTTTGATTGTTTCACGGGTAAAACGAAGTCTATGGTGTCTCATACTGCATCGCGAAATATATGGAAACACAAAGACAGGATGGAAACGCATAAAGGATACTAAATATTCTAAATATTGCAATGCTCCACATATATTGTATCAATCATGGCATTAACGTCCTTTATTTGTTTAAGAGATGACGAAATTTTTAATTTAATATTTTGACCGTCAATAGCTTTTAACATATACATATTAAATCTGTTATTAATTTACAAAAAAAAACGACATTCTGTGATTTTTACAACAAAAGGACACTTACATTTAGCTTGTAAAACTTATGAAATTATGTACATGTTTATCTGTATTGTTCCATATTTATACAAGTCATTGTAACGTATTGTGACTGTTTATCATATAGCCAAACATCCATTTACGTCACGATTTTGCCTTCGGTTGAAATGACCCGGAACACACGTAACTAAACATGACGTATTCATCGCCATGTTTTCCGGAGTACATTGATCGCCTTCTGCTAATAAATTAATATATCAATAAAATTGTAAGCGATCAGCTAACAATTTGCGTCAAGTAGTTTATAAAATAAAATACAAATAAAATAAATAAATAATAAATAAATAAATAAATAAATAAATAAATAAATAAATAAATAAATAAATAAATAAATAAATAAATAAATAAATAAATAAATAAATAAATAAATAAATAAATAAATAAATAAATAAATAAATAAATATATATATATATATATATATATATATATATATAAAGTACATTATGTAGCTTAATAGACAAACGACATTAAATACAGAGTTGAATTCTGCATGAAAAATCTTCCTTGCGATGATGACAAAAGAAATAGTAAGACAAAACGCTTTCTTTATATGTTCACTTAGTTGCAACATTAAGGACCCCTTTGTAAATTTCTCAGAATAGGCTCATTGAAGCCGTTACAAAATGCAGAATTCTTCGTGCATACCTAATAATACATAGTTTGTTAACTTGTTTTCGTCCTGAATATAACTATTTGTCTCTGGACGTAAAGGAATTGTGCAATCAATCAGTTCCATTGTACTTATTAGTAAATTGTAATATTAAGCTTTACAATTAATTCAATAGATGGAAAAAACATTAACAGTTGTTTTTAGACATTTTAACAACATGTTCAACCAATAGAGAAATAATTGTATTATAATTAATATTTTAAAGTGATCCTATCAAAATGACGTTACCTATTTCCATCTGCCTGTCTCTGTCTTCTGGTTTACTTTCTTGATTTACTTTATTTCTTCTTATTTATTGGTCTCGTTTTTGTATTTTTTGTTTAATCAAGTTTAAAAGGAATATTATCGAATATCATGGACCTATTCTTAACGATAACATTTCTAGGAAATAATTTTGTGTTTGTTTATTGGTTGGTAGGATGTTTAATTCAGCAATTTATCAGCTTTTCATGCTTCTATTTTTTATTAGCAGAGTATTTTTTTGTTTATTGTAATAGTGTTTAACGCCACTTTCAGCATTTTTTTTTCAGCTATATCATGCCGTGAGAAAATCCCTACCTTCAGTTGGAAAACTGGCTATCCTTTTCAATTATGATTGTCGAGAGCACCCAGCCCGCAGTAAGACTCGAACCCGCAATCTCAGTGTTTGCACACCACGTGATCAATAGTAGACGAACTACCTTAACCACTCAGACACCGGAACCCTTATAAGAAGAGTAGGCAGAGTTCCGGTTGGGAATTGTTTTAATTGCCATATTTATATTATGAAGTTAATAAAAAAAGATCTTAACGAAAAAATACGTGGACGCCATGAAATAGTTTTAAAATTGCTGAAAATGGCATTAACAGCGATTCAAACAAACAAAAGCAAACGATCAATTTTCATGAATCATTTTTATTATACCTGATGAATATTAATTACAGTATATTTACCGTCAGTTTCTATTAGTTATATTAGAGCATGTGTTTTCAGTTCATTTTCCACAACATGACCACCAACCCTTCTCCAAAAGTCAATATGTCATGTGTTTTCAGTTCATTTTCCACAACATGACCACCAACCCTTCTCCAAAAGTCAATATGTCATATGAAAAATGTTGCCTTGTCTATATTTGCCACATGATAGATATTGACTTTGAAGAGTACATTTCACTCCCACAACTGACTGTGGACTATTGGATATTATCTTCAGACATGTTAAAATAGTTTATTTGTTTTGATGTTAAATTGTTGATGCTTATTGTTTAAAGATTTGTCTACAAATAAATCTGTGTTATTTACCAAATATTGTGATACTAGTAATTATTTGTTATAATACCACATTATTGGTCAACAGACATGACAGAAGGTAATAATGAACCGATGGCGTATGTCAGGTAAGGTCACCTCGAATACAAGTGTTGGGGTTCACTATTTCCTGTTATTGACCACTAAAGCAGTTACTAATTGTATAATAATATTTTGTAAAGAAAGGCAAACAAAATAATGTTTTAATTTAATCATTTATATAAAACAATTTCTAAAGTAAAGATAAAAATAAAAACTATAAATGTTTACTTTTGGTTAATAAAATGTCATCAAAAATACACGAAACAATTTACATTCAAATTTACTTCAGCTAAGGTCATCTACACCTTGTGTTATTACCAAAAATTATGAAACTAGTTTTATAATAAAACGATTGATTACTGCATTTTTGGTCAACAATATGAAATAATGAGCCCGATGGCCTATGTCAGGTCAGGTCTCCACGAAAACAGGCCTTGGGGTTCATTATTTCCTGCTATTGACCACTAAAGCAGTTACTAATTGTATAATAATATTTTGTGATGAATGGCAAATAAAAAAGTATTTTAATTTAATCATTTATCTAAACAATTCCCAAAGTAAAGATAAAAATAAAAACCATAAATGTTAACTTTTAGTTAACAGTTCATCAACAATTCACCAAACAAGGTACATGTATATAAAATTTACTAAAGCTAAGGTCTTCTACACCTTAGGACTAGATATAACATATTATTTTGGTTCATCGTGTATACTGTACATAACAGTATTTTGTAGGATTTTCGTTAAACAAAACTGCATAGTATTTTCTGAAGCCGTTTTTCCTGGTTTCTGTGAGATCTGTAAATATTATATAAAGGGTTACAAAATGTTTGGTAAAACTAGTCATTAGGTGACGTCATAATGTCTTGTACTTCCTTTAAAAGTCACATGACATTACTGTGATATGTATAAAAACAGTAGAAATCCTGAATGGTAGTACATTTGTTCTGTAACTCCAATCTGAGGTAAGTGTTTATATTTACTTGTTTACGTTTAATATAAGCAAAAAAAATACCAAAATTAATATTACAACACTTATACAAGCCATGGGACATACAAACACAGAACAGGGGAACACACAAACAAAAATGCCAGCGATGCAAACTATAAAAAAAATGATTGCGCACTCAGATACTCTGAGAGATTATGCAATTTATGTCTGTTGCAACACACCTCTCGTGTCGTTGGCAGTAAATCGAGGGTAATTCCAGACCAGCAAAGAAAGATGGCAACAAACTCGACAGCTTAATCAATATAAATATGGCAGACGGATTTCGCGTATTGTCAACAAGTACATGATGTCTCCCATACAATTTTTGTTCATTAAATACGACAACCTTTGAGCAACAAACCCCTCTTACAGTTTCCGCTTTCAAGAAAAAGTTAGATCAATTAAATCGTGGTATCCCAAACATGCCCTTTAGTTATATAAAATACGACCTGATATGCATATTACATTCACATGCAGAGTTTTCCAATAATTACTTTTGGTGATTGTAGAATAGAACTAAAATTTAAAAGTCGGCAAAATAATTTTAACATAGATATAATTAAAGTGTTTAAATAACAACACAGCGTTAGACACATTATGTTAATCTGTAAAACGCTGTAGTGACGTCACCAACCCATTAGATAAAGACGTTACTTCACCAATGCAATGCAGAGGCGCTGTCAGTGTGCTCTGATGTAACGTCACGAACCATATAATGTGTGATTCTTTCCTTTAGGCTGTGCCTATGTTCATAATAATCTATATTTTAAATTAATTGGATCAGAAATTCTTTCTTTTAAACTTTACTGTGCCTTCAACATTAATTTTTTAGCCATTCATATTCATATCACCTATAATGGAGGTAATTAAAACTCATACTAGTAATTTGGGTACATCTGTTTTATGTATAAAACTAAGATAAACACGCACGTAAATTTAAACAAATTTTTTCTCAATATCCTACAAAAAAATTTAAATGTTGTGTATAATGCAACCCATATTAAAAATTTTAGCTCATAACATGCACCTCAGTGCAACAATGGTTTTTATTGGTTTGTGTTACTCACGTTCTGTTTTTTGTGTTTTTGGTCTTTGCTTCGTATTGTATATATATTCCAGATTTGTAATCGTCCTTTGACTTTAAGATTTTGTTGTTCAGTCGGTTTTCTTGCAATATTTTAACAAAATATTTTGTGTGCGTAGGAATGAAGCTGACAGTGTGCGTTCTTGTCGCAGTGTGTCTTATCTGGATGGTTGTAGCCGGTCCTAGTACGCCAATCCCTAAAGTCGGAGGAGGCTTCAACTACTTACAATGGCGACATAATATTACAGATGCTCGTTTCTTGAATTATACCTCAAACCTGGCAAAATTTAATCACACTTCAAACCTTGCAGAACGCCACAACATAACTGGACAACATCCATGGCGCTTTGGATTTTTTAGAAGAAATCAAAGGAACAGAAGAACAACAACAACAAGGTCTCCGCTGAACTAACATGAAGACATTCTATAAATATAACTTCAAGTCCGCGTCAGGCTAGAAATGCTACAATTGAGACCAGTTTGCTTACGTATTACAACTACATTATTTTTTTAAACAACAGAATACCTATTAAATAACATATCATTATTACCGAGTTAGTAGTCCATAAATAATCACGTGACCTGTCAACGTTGAGGCTGTGGGTTTGAGCCTAACTGAGGCATGGTGTGCTCGACTTCAATCTTAATTGACTAGATTGCGGTTTTTCTGACAGAAAGTTGCGAATTTTCATCAGATACTACGGTTTCCTCCCTAAAATCTGAACTACACAATATAGCTGAAAACTTGACGATTAAAACCTAAACAAACAAATAAGCACACATTTTAAATTTTTTGAGAAAAAGTACTTAGAAAAAATTCAATCAAATAACTTTGTATTCAAAGCTTCAAAGTATTGCACGTGCTAAGTACGTTTATATGTCATGAACGATACCAAAGTTGTGAAATTACTACGCGCGTATTGTCTACAGAAGAGAACCCAAAAAATATATATCTATTGAAGTATTACTCCTCAAAAGTGAACACTCATATTTTGTTCATGTGTTAGTGCTAGTTGTAACCCATTATTAATGTGACTAAATATATCCATTACAAGGCGCGAAATTATTAACAAATTACACATTTAAATTTAAAATTAATGTATAGATAAAACAAATCTCTAAAAATTCCATTTAACAAATAGACATTAACAGTAATATGAAGATTAGTTTTTTGGATTTTAACCGGCTACAAGAATTCCTGCTCCTTTAATGTTCTGACTTAGTTAGATGTGTGCGGGATAGTGTTACAGGTAGAACGGTAGAAAAAGTTGTGGCCATAGTCGAAAGTTCTAGCATTTCTGTACCTTGTAAAATTAACCAGGGTTTATAAGGGCTATTAAATTTACATTTTCATTCTTCATATATATATATGTGATAACTAATATTCCGTATAACCTCGCATCCATGATAGTTTTATTAGTGAAAGACCCTTTACAACTGGAACACAGATTGCATGAACTTTATTGTTATTTGAAGAATCAACACTACCCACATAATCTTATACAAAATGGTATATTACAAGCCAAACTGAAAGGTCCGAGGAGTTACGAAAAGCGAAAAGTTAAAAATGACCCAAGTACAATTATACCGTTTGTGTGTACACATAATCCTAGAAATATGAATATTTTTCCCCTAATAAAAGGATGTGAACCTATTTTAAAGCAAAGCAAGACGATGAAATCTATACTGGAACACAAGAAGATTAAATATAGCAGAAGACAGCCTAAAAATTTGAAAAGAATTTTAACCAAATCATGCTTTGATATTGAAGACACTTGTCGAGTTTCAACATGCGGAGTAAAAACTTGTAAAACATGTGACAGTTTATTAGAAGGACCTTCCATAACTTTTATTAACGGTAAAACGTTTACCGTAAAACATAATATGTCTTGTAAAATTAAAAATGTTATATATTCAATTATTTGTGCAAAATGTAAAAAATTCTATATTGGACAAACTAAAAATGAATTACGGAAAAGAATGACTTTGCATCGTCAACAAACGTCAACAGAAGAATTACAATTCATGAAAGTGAACAAACATTTACACGAATGTTCAAACGAAAAATTTATCATTTTCCCATTATATAAAGTGTTGGAAGACAAACAATCTCTGCGTGATAAAAAGGAAATACATTTTATACGTAGTTTAGAGCCACACTTAAATGGCTAGATGTTTATTGCTAATTAACTGTTATTAATAGCAACTGATTAACTTATAATTAATTAATATAAACGCATTGTTTGTTTATGCGACGTTATGAACGTTACTTTCCCGAACTTTTAAACACAATATCACGTCATCTTTGTATCTCACGTTTATGTAAACAATATTTGTAAACATTATTGTCGCATGAAGAGCTGCAGGAAGCAGTGAAAGTACTAGCGATGTAATACAATATACAGATTTTTTCATGTGATTTTATTCTTTATTCATATTAATGCCGTCTTGTGGACTTTACCTTGTTTTACTATATATTTTGGTAGAAAATATATAGTTGACCTCACACTGCATGTTGTGACACTGTGGCACCAATTCGCCTGCACTGTGTCCAGCGGTCTAGACCCCTCGGCCAAATCCGCTTTATAAAAATATAGCTTCATTAACCAAGGTGAAATGTAGACATAGACATAGTACATGTGTACTAGCGTGTGACGATGGAATTTTTGTAGCTGATACGTATTAATTTGACAGTATGTATATCCGTATCCAATTCTGGTTATAACTATGTTAAACACTTTGAGATGATCCCATTACACCTTCTAATGCAATGAATGTAGAAATACAAAATTGTAAAACATAATTTCATCTTGCAAGATATGAGAAAATTTTCTACCAAATTTCGAAACTTCATGCAGCAGTTTTAAAGACAATAATTGTACACATAAAACCACTATTGACTCAGTCAGACCCCATCATATGTAAACACTGTTGACTCAGTCAGAACACAACACATGTAACCACTATTGACTCAGTCAGAACACATGTAACCACTATTGACTCAGTCAGAACACATCACATATAACCACTCAGTCTGAAAACAACACATGTAACCACTATTGACTCAGTCAGAACACAGCACATGTTACAACTACTAACTCAGTCAGAACATAACACATGTAACCACTATTGACTCAGTCAGAACACATGTAACCACTATTGACTCAGTCAGAACACATCACATATAACCACTGACTCAGTCAGAACACAACACATATAACCACTATTGACTCAGTCAGAACACAACACATGTAACCACTATTGACTCAGTCAGAACACATCACATATCACCACTCAGTCAGAACACATCACATATAACCACTATTGACTCAGTCAGAACACAACACATATAACCACTATTGACTCAGTCAGAACACAGCACATGTTACCACTACTGACTCAGTCAGAACACAACACATGTAATCACTATTGACTCAGTCAGAACACAACACATGTAACCACTATTGACTCAGTCAGAACACAACACATGTAACCACTATTGACTCAGTCAGAACACATCACATGTAACCACTATTGACTCAATCAGAACACATCACATATAACCACTATTGACTCAGTCAGAACACAACACATGTAACCACTACTGACTCAGTCAGAACACAGCACATGTTACCACTACTGACTCAGTCAGAACACAACACATGTAATCACTATTGACTCAGTCAGAACACAACACATGTAACCACTACTGACTCAATCAGAACACAACACATGTAACCACTATTGACTCAGTCAGAACACAACACATGTAACCACTACTGACTCAATCAGAACACATCACATATAACCACTATTGACTCAGTCAGAACACAACACATGTAATCACTATTGACTCAGTCAGAACACAGCACATGTTACCACTACTGACTCAGTCAGAACACAACACATGTAACCACTATTGACTCAGTCAGAACACATCACATATAACCACTATTGACTCAGTCAGAACACAACACATATAACCACTATTAACTCAGACAGAACACAACACATGCAACCACTATTGACTCAGTCAGAACACAACACATGTTACCACTACTGACTCAGTCAGAACACAGCACATGTTACCACTACTGACTCAGTCAGAACACAGCACATGTTACCACTACTGACTCAGTCAGAACACATGTAACCACTATTGACTCAGTCAGAACACAGCACATGGTACCACTACTTACTCAGTCAGAACACAACACATATAACCACTATTGACTCAGACAGAACACAAACATGTTACCACTACTGACTCAGTCAGAACACAGCACATGTTACCACTACTCACTCAGTCAGAACACAACACATATAACCACTATTGACTCAGTCAGAACACAACACATATAACCACTATTGACTCAGTCAGAACACAGCACATGTTACCACTACTGACTCAGTCAGAACACAACACATGTAACCACTATTGACTCAACAAATTATATATAGTTTAACTGGACGAAAATGTTTTTTAACATCTGGACACGATGAAATTTGCCGACTCAGACCCGTGTCGCAAAATCCGCTGTTTTGCTTATGGAGAGCTCTCTGACATCCCACGCAAAAAAAGCGTTGGACTGCAGAGGATTCTCGGACAAACAATCTGGTAACTTGTTTCTTGTATACAATCTGTTACTGGTACACAATCTGGTAACTGTTACTGGTACACAATCTGGTTACCTGTTACTGGTACACAATCTGGTAAACTGTTACTGGTACACAATCTGGTTAACTGTTACTGGTACACAATCTGGTAACCTGTTACTGGTACACAATCTGGCTAACTGTTACTGGTACACAATCTGGTAACCTGTTACTGGTACACAATCTGGTAACCTGTTACTGGTACACAATCTGGTTAACTGTTACTGGTACACAATCTGGTAACCTGTTTCTTGTATACAATCTGGTTAACTGTTACTGGTACACAATCTGGTGATCTGTTTCTGGTACACATTTACCAGCGTTATACCTCCAAAAAAAAACCCAGAAAAAACAATATATAGAATTAATTAAACTTACATCCGCTCGCTGTTAAATAACTACAAATTTCCAGAAATTATGTTTCAAACTGACTAATAGGTCCATAGTTAAATTTGAAAACAAGTATGTTATATCATGAACATAAATGTGCACGTTTGCAATAGATTGAAGTGCACCAAATAGATAGGACAAATGATTTATAAACGTACAGCAAACAATCACTGAGGGAATAGTTGTACAACTAAAAATACCCATTGTTTAAAAATTATATTGAATAAATAAATCGAATCTAGTAAATACAATACAAAGCACCTACTCCAATTTAGAACATTAGTATCAAACATTTGTTTTGTATTAAAATGGAAAATAGGCATTTACTGTAATATTTTAACACTGTTATATTTAGTAATACGGCATCAAAAAGCCTGGAAACAAGAGAAAAACTTAATATTTTAAAAACTACTGGCATTCTACACATAATATATATATATATATATATATATATATTGCGTTTTGCATTTCACGTTATGCCGCAGTAATCATTGTTGTATATTACGTTATGACGCAGTAATCATTGTAAGTTATATAAGTTCATATCCGTAGATATGGAGATTTTAACACCTAAGTGCCCCAAGTACTCCTTGAGGCGAAGCCGAATGGTGTGCAGGGGTGCTGAAGGTGTTCAAATCTCCATATCTACGGATATGAACGTGTATAACGAATTTATCCCCGGTATTAGTTTGAAATAATGCATTTTTAGGTACTTTGTCAACGCAATGGCGGACGTTATATAAGTGATGTTTTCATCATTATGAAAGGAAGTTTGATTGAAATTTGATACAAATGAGGCTTTTTTACAAGGTGTAGGGTACTACCTTTGGTAGAACCCTACAGTTCATGAAAAAAACAGTTTTTTGTTGGATTCAAACAGATGTTTAAGAAATAAATTTTGGCGCTGAATGTCTTGCAGAGACGTCATAATAGTGTGACGTCGTTGTTTGTCAAACTGCATATCTTTTGTTTCTTTTTCTGTTAAAAATGAAGCACATTTTGGACCTTTTGTTAAAGATTTGATCATCCTATATATGACACAAACCAATTACCATTTATAATATAAACGCATCTTAAGTACTTTTGTGCAACTAACGGTTAGCAACACCCGGATATATGACTTAGCAACGAGCCTGGTATATTGGTTTTGAAAAGACGTGTAACTGACCAATCAAATTCCATGAATAATACAGATACGGGGAAAATATAGGATTAAACACTGTTTTCAATTGATTTATCGGTATATCAAAACAAGACCAACTCACTCACAAAGGACTTTTATGATATGTTTGTGAGTGAGTTGGTCTTGTTGATATACCGATATTATTCATTGAAAACGGTGTTTAATCCTTATAATTCTTTAAATTTGCATTAAGAAATTACTTTATCTAACGTGTTTCTCAACTTCATATTTCTTGTGTATTTGGTAGCGGGATTGGCTGAACGTATGAATATTTTGTTTATTTTTACGTACGATCATTTCCATAAACCATTTCCAGATTTTAATAAACAATTAAGTTTAACATTAATCTATAACCTTATTTTCTGTATCGAACACAAGGAAAGTTTTAAATTTAACAAATCATTAATGATAATTCATCAAACAAATAATTTGTAAGTTGATCCGCTACTTTCGATATTGAAAGTCGCCATCTTGTTTACGTTGGTTACGGTAAAAATAGTTCGGTCAACGTCATTTATCCAAAAATAAATTAAGTCAACTTCATTTATAAAAAAATAAATTTCGTTGAAAACCACTACCGGAAGTAATCTCAACCAATGAAATAAACGTATTTCTATATATGCAAATCCTATTAGAATTATTACGCTATGACGCAGTAATCATTGTTGTATATTACGTTATGACGCAGTAATCATTGTTGTATATTACGTTATTACGCAGTAATCATTGTTGAATATTACGTTATGAAGCAGTAATCATTGTTGTATATTACGTTATTACGCAGTAATCATTGTTGAATATTACGTTATTACGCAGTAATCATTGTTGAATATTACGTTATTACGCAGTAATCATTGTTGTATATTACGTTATGACGCAGTAATCGTTGTTGAATATTACGTTATGACGCAGTAATCATTGTTGAATATTACGTTATTACGCAGTTATCATTGTTGTATATTACGTTATTACGCAGTAATCATTGTGGAATATTACGTTATTACGCAGTAATCATTGTTGTATATTACGTTATTACGCAGTAATCATTGTTGAATATTACGTTATGACGCAGTAATCATTGTTGTATATTACGTTATTACGCAGTAATCATTGTTGAATATTACGTTATGACGCAGTAATCATTGTTGTATATTACGTTATTACGCAGTAATCATTGTTGTATATTACGTTATTACGCAGTAATCATTGTTGATTCTAATATGACGTCCTGCTTTAGCTATGTAAACAAAGCCGTGTCAAAATTCCTATAAGTTTAGTTCGCACATGCGTAAACTGCGTGTTTTGTGTAAATGTAAAAACTGACTTACAAATGCCGTTTGTTATGTGTTATCCATAATTATCGTTATTGTTAATAATTTAGTTATTTTTAGTCTGAATTCTGAGAATTATATGATTTAAACTGCTCCCGATACATTATTTTTTTAACAATTCTACATTCGAATTAATATGACGTCACAATTAGAATTCCGACGTCATATTACGCTGAACTGAAAATTTCAAACTGGAACGATGCAATTTCTTAAAGATTTCTCAATATTTTTGTTTAAAAGGTACGTACATTCAATAAAATGACGAGAAAATATGTTTATGTCAATTTTATTTGCTTTAACATACTGTTTTGGGATATATCGTATTAGTTTAAAAAAAAAACAATATTACCACTGAAAGCGTCCTCTTAGAACCGCTTCGAAATTTTAAATCATTTGTTAGACATATTAGAATCGAAATAGATTATTGCGAGCGGGCTTTATGGGAATTAGAACATGGTCAGACCTTATATTTGTCTTCATTTTATACCTCGCTATCGCTCGGTATAAAATATTGACAAATATAAGGTCTGACCATGTTCTAATTCCCATAAAGCCCGCTCGCAATAATCTATTTCTTAAATATTACGTTATGACGCAGTAATCATTGTTGTATATTACGTTATTACGCAGTAATCATTGTTGAATATTACGTTATGACGCAGTAATCATTGTTGTATATTACGTTATTACGCAGTAATCATTGTTGTATATTACGTTATGACGCAGTAATCGTTGTTGAATTAAGAAATAGATTATTGCGAGCGGGCTTTATGGGAATTAGAACATGGTCAGACCTTATATTTGTCAATATTTTATACCGAGCGATAGCGAGGTATAAAATGAAGCCAAATATAAGGTCTGACCATGTTCTAATTCCCATAAAGCCCGCTCGCAATAATCTATTTCGATTCTAATATGTCTAACAAATGTTTTAAAATTTCGAAGCGGTTCTAAGAGTACGCTATCAATGGTAATATTTTTTTTTGAAACTAATACGATATATCCCAAAACAGTATGTTAAAGCAAATAAAATTGACATAAACATATTTTCTCGTCGTTTTATTGAATGTACGTACCTTTTAAACAAAAATATTGAGAAATCTTAACGAAATTGCATCGTTCCAGTTTGAAATTTTCAGTTCAGCGTAATATGACGTCGGAATTCTAATTGTGACGTCATATTGATTCGAATGTAGAATTGTTAAAAAAATAATGTATCGGGAGTAGTTTAAATCATATAAATCTCAGAATTCAGACTAAAAATAACTAAATTATTAACAATAACGATAATTATGGATAACACATAACAAACGGCATTTGTAAGTCAGTTTTTACATTTACACAAAACACGCAGTTTACGCATGTGCGAACTAAACTTATAGGAATTTTGACACGGCTTTGTTTACATAGCTAAAGCAGGACGTCATATTAGAATATTACGTTATGACGCAGTAATCGTTGTTGTATATTACGTTATTACGCAGTAATCATTGTTGCATATTACGTTATGACGCAGTAATCATTGTTGTATATTACGTTATTACGCAGTAATCATTGTTGCATATTGCCGTATTCTTAACGTTATAAGACTTTTATGATAACAGTTTGTATTTGCTTGAAAGATGGAGACACGAAATTAGAGTGTTTTAGTTAAATATATTGACCTTCATACTTTTTTGGGAACATAAACATTTTATTTATTTTTGATATTTTAAATGTAAAGGAACGTAGATTTAGATTACAGAGCGTTCGAGTTTGTGTTTCGGTAGTTCCGTTTTTGTTCCAGTCTTTTCTATGACCAATCATCAATTTATGTAACGCTTTAACTTAAAATGATCCAGAATAAGAAGTAAACTAATCTGATGGGAAAGTAGGTGTGCATGTGATGTCTGTGTGTTTCATGTGCATAACATAAGGTTTACATATGTTTATTTTAACCTTAGTTTATCAAAATGTGCATATATAAGAGAAGTGAGAATCCGAAAGGTATAAACTTAAGTAAAGCCAAAGGAGAATCCGAAAGATATGAAATAAGTAAAGCCAAAGACATCCGAAAGGTATGAAATAAGTAAAGCCAAAGGAGAATCCGAAAGGTATGAAATAAGTAAAGCCAAAGACATCTTGTCACAAAACAAGGTAAATAAGTTGATATAACAAACATGTAAAATGTTAATCTGGGGGCTATATTGTTAATTCCGCAAACTAAAACAAAATTGTACTTTTACGTGAGTAAAATGTTGTGTTGTCCTAAAACAAGGCAGATAAGATTGGTTATAAAAGTCTTATATTAATCTTAGTGATAATTAGAGTTCAATCAAATGACGTTAGAAAGACATGTCAGCACAAATCAAAAATATTCTGAAATATTAATACAAATTAACAAGAATGTTATATTAAAGAAGGGATTAGTTTTATTGTTATATTGTTGGAGCGATTACTTAAAGGTAGTATTGACGTCACTTGTTTAATGTTTGTATATAATATTACATAAAATATTATCATAGCAAATCATGTCAGTTTCACATCACAGTGTCATCTCACACTAAGGTAACTTTGTAAATGCAGAACAAAACCTTAATGTTAACGCACACACCTATACCGGAAGTCAAACGGGAACATTAAAGATTAAGATGGAAACATTGCTACTGAACTCTGCTTTATATAAATAAAAGGTGGCATATCAACTTTTTAGGATACTTTCATTGTACAGCAAACAATTTTGGGATAAATTCAGTTCTTTCGCTCCCTGGAAGTTACATAAAAAAATATGTTCTTAATGACGTAGGAGGCAAATATTGACGGGCAATAACCTTTTAAACAAAGTTTTTTCGACGACATAATGAATATTCGTCATATAATAAACCTGGTAATATAAAGTGCTTTTTAAATATTTCAAATATTAGCACTCATGCTCTGAACAAGTTTCGAGCACTGCACTTGTTGAATCTGATGCGTTATGCGCAACTCATGACTCTCTTATAAATAATTTGTCGTAATAAGAAATTATTATTAAAATTTAAAGCTTGAATTAAGCGCTACAGTAATACTATGGTGGTTAACATAAGAAATTTACGTCAATTTGCGCAGTCAAAAATATAACATATTTGAAATTTGTTGATTGACAGATTGTCTGTCTGCTTTACGTCCAGCGAGCAGTATTGCAGCTATATTCAGGACGGGAACAAGTGAACACACAATACATCAATTGAAAAAGGGGTGGTATGGGACACAGGAGCAAAATTTTGACTGCCACTGGAAAAGTACGCAGTATTGGGTAGGGTCGGAGAATTTAGCCTTTTGTAGCGGCTACAATGAGCCTACTCTTTTTCGAAATCTACAAAAGGGATCTTTATCGTGCAAGGAGCGTGACACTCTCAAAAACGTTACCCACTATGGTCCGCGGCCAGTCTTTCCGTATTATGACCTGACAACCCCCCAACATTGTGTCTATTACAGACACAAAACGACTGTCAGAGCAAGGGGCCTAATGGTAAAGGTAGTTTGTCTACTTTTGATCACGTGATTTCTTAACACTGAGGTTGCGGGTTCGATTCTCACTGCGGGCAGGTTGCGTTCGACTCCAATCTTAATTGACAAGGATTGCCAGTTTTCCTACCAAAAGGTTGGGGGTTTTCTTCGGGTACTCCTACGCCCTCCTCCAATAAAAACCACACGCCATGATACAGCTAAAACAATTGCTGCAAGTGGGCGTTATACAATATTCAAACAAAACAAAATGTATCAGAGCAAAAATTAAAGTTTAACAAATGTAACAAAAGCCAAACTATTTATTTTAACGCTGTGATATAGATGAAAACATAAAAAGTGACGTTCAATTATATTATCGCATAAACACATGTTCTTTTATCTTCTATACTTTATAAAAAAAAATAGTGCGATTGTTGTGGTATGTAATGTGTGTAAAACAACATGTATTGCGTAGCTTATTCACATCATTTAACATTTTTATTTTGTAATACATTTTGAATACAAAATCACAAAAAACATAAACACATTAAGGAATATTCTATAACTACAAGAAATGCTGCACATCAGTTTTATTGTTTTTTGATATTGTATCATTGTTGTATATTGCAATTTTCTTAACTTTATTTTGTGATAATAGTCTGATTTGTGTCAACGCCAGATAATAGATTTTGAATTCAATATATGTATTATATTATTGATGTTCTCAACCAAAAACAATATTCTGCGATATACTGGGATATTTATAAAAGTCGTTAACAACACGTGGTATAAACATGTTTATTGGAATATTTTGACGCAAATGTAAACAAGACGCATTGAATGACCTTTTTGGTATCTTATATAGTTAATAATCGATGACATTCCTCAAAATTGGTTTACCCCGAAATGATACTGTGCTCCAAACATGTGCTCATATTTATTTTCGTTACACAGTTCATTACAAATAAAAACATAGGATTTTGCATAACTGTTTTGGAATTCTGGTGATAAAAATGTATTCGAACATAAAGTATATGATATAGCTGAAGTTGTTAAAAAATGATACCGTAAGACTGTGTTGTATGCTAAAGTTATTTATAAATGGTATTTCAACGTATATTTTGCATAATATACGCATTAATACTATTTTGTTTTTATGTTGCCATAGTGATACATAAATTTAATTTACATATCAAAGATAAGATATGAAATGTAGAAAATACATATGATTTAAATGAAATTAACAAGATCTGACATCTTGTCCCAAAACAAGGTCGATAGATTTGGTTATAAAATGCATTTGTCGAACATTAATCTCGGGGCATATGGTTAATTCCTTAAATTATAAAAAAGACAATCTAACATGTTACAAATCATATGACTAAATATAATTCTTGAAGCAATATTAAGGAAGGGATTCGTTTATACTATTAGAAAAAAACGTTTGTAGCAATTCATGACCGTACCACAGTGTTACATAACAGTACAGTGACATGCACACAGACTTACTGTTAGCTCTTAAATTATGGTATTTAGTTGACTGTAGAACTGGGATGTCGATGTGTCTCCAGGTGATAGAAATGAGATGTAGAACTGGGATGTCGATGTGTCTCCAGGTGATAGAAATGAGATGTAGAACTGGGATGACGATGTGTCTCCAGGTAATAGAAATGAGATGTAGAACTGGGATGACGATGTGTCTCCAGGTGATAGAAATGAGATGTAGAACTAGGATGGCGATGTGTCTCCAGGTGATAGAAATGAGATGTAGAACTGGGATGGCGATGTGTCTCCAGGTGATAGAAATGAGATGTAGAACTGGGATGGCGATGTGTCTCCAGGTGATAGAAATGAGATGTAGAACTGGGATGATGATGCGTCTCCATGTGATAGAAATGAGATGTAGAACTGGGATGACGATGTGTCTCCAGGTGATAGAAATGAGATGTAGAACTGGGATGACGATGTGTCTCCAGGTGATAGAAATGAGATGTAGAACTGGGATGGCGATGTGTCTCCAGGTGATAGAAATGAGATGTAGAACTGGGATGACGATGTGTCTCCAGGTGATAGAAATGAGATGTAGAACTTGGATGACGATGTGTCTTATTCTAGTTGAATAATCTGTTAACTAAACTTAATCCGTAAACTAACATTAAATGTCTCCTCTTAGTAGTGTTTACGATGAACTTAGTTTTTAAATTTAAATTTAATAACCGAATTAAAGAAAAAAACAAATGTTAACCTGACTGATGTTGTATATAATTTTCTTTCAAAATAGTGACGTCAGAGAACATTTATTTAGTGACGACAGAGAACGTTTATTTAGTGACGTCAGAGAACATTTATTTATAGCTGACTCTTCCTTTTAGATTAATTTCAAAATGTAAAATTTACTTGTAAATTTGTTTTCGTACTATCAAAGGTAGATGCAGGAATTCATACAAGCCACTAAATTAACCAAAAAATTTTTATAAGAAATATTAAACAATAGAACAGTACAAATCAAGATTATCAAACACTGTTCTGTGATTTCTTTGTAAGCAATGAAAGTAATTTTGTGGATTATGGAAGCATTTATTTATCGTTAATAGTTCTTTCGAGACGACAAGCCTTTAGATTGTACACGAAAATATAAAAAATTCATCTGAAGTATAACAGTACAGTGACATGCACACAGACTTACTGTTAGCTCTTAAATTATGGTATTTAGTTGACTGTAGAACTGGGATGACGATGTGTCTCCAGGTGATAGAAATGAGATGTAGAACTTGGATGTCGATGTGTCTCCAGGTGATAGAAATGAGATGTAGAACTGGGATGTCGATGTGTCTCCAGGTGATAGAAATGAGATGTAGAACTGGGATGTCGATGTGTCTCCAGGTGATAGAATCGGTTTTCCATAACAGGAAAGGAGACCCACATGCGCATTAGCACGCCAACACGAAATAACTAATTAGATCAAGAAAAAAGAAAAATAAACATTTCTTTTAACCAGCTGCAAAATAACATGGGTCACAAATACAGACAAGAAACCCGCAATTAATACAGACATGTGATGCAGAGTCTGTATAAAATTGTCTGAATTTACAAAAAGGAAAAAAAAATCATAATATTAGTTTATTTTATTCTTAATAATGTAAAGTGTCGTTGATGTCAACAATGGATATATAAAGAACCCATATTTTGTGTTGTTAAAAATAAATAAGCCATCTCTAATATCTAGAGAAATTTAAGTTTAATGTGAGTCAAATTTATAACTTAACAAAAAACCTATATATTCTTTAATAGATGACTTTCATACCTTAGAAAAAAGTCTCGTTACCAACGTGAGAACCAACAACTGAAAAAACAAAGGAAATGGATTTTTGACTTGGGACAGGCATTACAAAAGAAATGGTAGCTTAACCAGGTTTTATGACATTCCAAACATTCCGCCTCTATATAATAGTATGTGAGTTTGTGTATTGATGAAAATAGTAGAGTATCATTCAGCACTTGAAATGATACCAAATTAGTCTACTTTGAGCATTTTTCATACTTCCAAACATTTCTGTTTTTGATACCTGCATGAATAAATGTCTTGATAGAGTAAAACGCATCTTAAATAAGCAAAGGATACTAAATTGGCACTCGAATTTCCAAAACTTCAAGGAGAAGCCATGGGACAAACAACAACAAAAACAACATAGTAACACACAAACTAAAGTCGGCAACACGACGTTTGAAGCACTTTAATGATACCGCGAGATACGTATTGCAGTAATCCTGTGATAGATGATAGCTAGTTTAGTTTAAACATATTTTATTGTCAAAAACAGAACAAAATCGGATCAGGCACAAATTATAACAATTTAGAATCGCCTTCTCCTTGATTTACACATTATACATGTATTGACATCTACTGGTATGGTATATCAAACATCTATGACATACATGGATATAAACATGACCTAAAAAATCCATGTGAACCTTCACATAGTACATAGTACAAAGTATGATAGATGATACACGGGGATAACTAACATTTAAGTACCTTCACATAGTACATAGTACAAGTATGATAGATGATACACGGGGATAACTAACATTTAAGTACCTTCACATAGTACATAGTACAAAGTATGATAGATGATACACGGGGATAACTAACATTTAAGTACCTTCACATAGTACTTAGTACAAAGTATGATAGATGATACACGGGGATAACTAACATTTAAGTACCTTCACATAGTACTTAGTACAAAGTATGATAGATGATACACGGGGATAACTAACATTTAAGTACCTTCACATAGTACATAGTACAAAATATGATAGATGATACACGGGGATAACTAACATTTAAGTACCTTCACATAGTACATAGTACAAAGTATGATAGATGATACACGGGGATAACTAACATTTAAGTACCTTCACATAGTACTTAGTACAAAGTATGATAGATGATACACGGGGATAACTAACATTTAAGTACCTTCACATAGTACATAGTACAAGTATGATAGATGATACACGGGGATAACTAACATTTAAGTACCTTCACATAGTACATAGTACAAGTATGATAGATGATACACGGGGATAACTAACATTTAAGTACCTTCACATAGTACATAGTACAAAGTATGATAGATGATACACGGGGATAACTAACATTTAAGTACCTTCACATAGTACATAGTACAAGTATGATAGATGATACACGGGGATAACTAACATTTAAGTACCTTCACATAGAACTTAGTACAAAGTATGATAGATGATACACGGGGATAACTAACATTTAAGTACCTTCACATAGTACATAGTACAAAGTATGATAGATGATACACGGGGATAACTAACATTTAAGTACCTTCACATAGTACTTAGTACAAAGTATGATAGATGATACACGGGGATAACTAACATTTAAGTACCTTCACATAGTACTTAGTACAAGTATGATAGATGATACACGGGGATAACTAACATTTAAGTACCTTCACATAGTACATAGTACAAGTATGATAGATGATACACGGGGATAACTAACATTTAAGTACCTTCACATAGTACTTAGTACAAAGTATGATAGATGATACACGGGGATAACTAACATTTAAGTACCTTCACATAGTACATAGTACAAAGTATGATAGATGATACACGGGGATAACTAACATTTAAGTACCTTCACATAGTACATAGTACAAAGTATGATAGATGATACACGGGGATAACTAACATTTAAGTACCTTCACATAGTACATAGTACAAGTATGATAGATGATACACGGGGATAACTAACATTTAAGTACCTTCACATAGTACATAGTACAAGTATGATAGATGATACACGGGGATAACTAACATTTAAGTACCTTCACATAGTACTTAGTACAAAGTATGATAGATGATACACGGGGATAACTAACATTTAAGTACCTTCACATAGTACATAGTACAAAGTATGATAGATGATACACGGGGATAACTAACATTTAAGTACCTTCACATAGTACATAGTACAAAGTATGATAGATGATACACGGGGATAACTAACATTTAAGTACCTTCACATAGTACATAGTACAAAGTATGATAGATGATACACGGGGATAACTAACATTTAAGTACCTTCACATAGTACATAGTACAAAGTATGATAGATGATACACGACGATAACTAACATTTAAGTACCTTTACATAGTACATAGTACAAAGTATGATAGATGATACACGGGGATAACTAACATTTAAGTACCTTCACATAGTACATAGTACAAAGTATGATAGATGATACACGGGGATAACTAACATTTAAGTACCTTCACATAGTACATAGTACAAAGTATGATAGATGATACACGGGGATAACTAACATTTAAGTACCTTCACATAGTACATAGTACAAAGTATGATAGATGATACACGGGGATAACTAACATTTAAGTACCTTCACATAGTACATAGTACAAAGTATGATAGATGATACACGGGGATAACTAACATTTAAGTACCTTCACATAGTACATAGTACAAAGTATGATAGATGATACACGGGGATAACTAACATTTAAGTACCTTCACATAGTACATAGTACAAAGTATGATAGATGATACACGGGGATAACTAACATTTAAGTACCTTCACATAGTACATAGTACAAAGTATGATAGATGATACACGGGGATAACTAACATTTAAGTACCTTCACATCATATGTTAGTATTTTAATGTTGCATAACATATTTCTTTAACATTGCATTGTTTATTACTGGACGTAGATTTTACATCTGCATTTTTGTGATGACTATAGGTATATGAAGTGTGTATACTTATAATTCAAAGTATTGAATACTACCTCATTACCTTAGATTTTGTTGTGCTCCGCTTTAACATAAGATTGTTTTAGTTGTTGGTTGAAGAGTTGGCTCTAATACGTTACTGAACTTGCTGAAAGCGCCATTAAACACCATATAAACAAACAAACACACAAACACATAAACGTGTTTAGTAGAATGATTAAATGATTTGTAAGCAATGATTTATTGATTAACCAGTTACCGTTGAAATCAGCGATATGCATGAATGCAGTATATATTGCTACATGTAAGTAGCAAAATGACTGCTGTTATGAAAAAAAAATAGTAGATTTGCTTTTATATATTTTTACAATAATATTTAGACTTTTGGGGTTGTTCCGTACTTTAAGTCATTATCGTGTCTTGTGGTATTGAACAAATAGGTAGTCATCCTTAACGTCACGATGTTCCATTAAGACATTGTGGAAATTATCAGGAATAGTCTACTCGCATGTAATTCACATTATATGCTCTCTGGTACATAGATGACCTACTTATAATTAAAACGGAAAAACAGAACATCTAGTAAAATTGTAAACAAAAGCATCCGTGTCTGTGACGTATCTGTGAAGTATCTGTGACGACTAGAATATTGCTGAGAATAGGAAACAACGTTAAGATTGAAAACGAACAACATCCAATTCAACAAAGGGGTACCTCACTTTTTATATTACTGTTCTTATCAAAACGCCTACAATTTCTTGTGTTATGCCTGTCCCAAGTCACAAATCCATTTCCTTTGTTTTTTAGTTGTTTGTTCTCAAGTTTGCGCTGTCTTGAACTTGATTTGTGGTTTGTAAAAAAAATGAAAAATCTATCTGCAATCATATTAAATACTATGAAATGGTATCTATAGTAAAATGTAATAAAGGCGCGGACGCGGCTTTTTTTTTGTAACCTGGGTTTTAGGTTTATCCCGTGGAAATTGCTGACGTTTGAACACATCAGTATGCTAGCTGCAAGATCTTGCATATCTGATCCATTAAGAAGTATAGACACCTTATGCAGGAGAAGCTAGAATATTGCTGCTTAAGTGGGGATTTTTTGTTTGAAATTTTGAAATTAAAATCTAGTTTTTCATAAATTCTTGCTTCATTAAAATACAGATTACGTTTTAAAAATGTTTAAAATTTTAAGGGTTTTTTTATTCCCAAGCCATAAAGAAGTAGAAGGCTTGATTTGGCATTACGGTTTGTATTTGGGGCCAAGTCGTCAGTTATTTCCGACGAGCGTCTTAACTAGACAACACGCACATCTGTCAAAGTAAAACAAAAAATAAAACTTGTTATATTTATAGCTCAGTCGAACGCTCAAGTGTGAGCAAGAATATTTATCTAATGAGGAGGGGGCCTCGGTGGCCGAGTGGTTAAGGTAGTTCGTCTACAATTGATCACGTGGTCTGTCGACACTGAGATTGCGAGTTCGATTCTCACTGCAGGCTGGGTGTACTCGACTCAAATCTTAATTTACAAGGATTGCCAGTTTCCCTACCGCAGGTCGGTGGTTCTTACCGGGTACTCCGTCTTCCTCCCCAATAAAAACTGGACGCCATGATATAGCTGAAAAAATGCTGAAAGTGCCGTTAAAACACCATTCAAACAAACAATTCAATCTAACGAGGAAAGCGGTGCTATAAACAATTTGAATAATGAATACGCCATTGATCCCGCCCATTAATAATTATTGATAAACAATGAGGGCTTTGTTTATGATGGTACGACTGATGTTCGACCAATCAATTGAGATTATATTGTTTATTCTTAGATGACATTGTTATACAGGCATCGAGTCTATGTCTCTGTTGATTGACTGTTTGTCCATGAGGTTTCCAACAACAGTCACATTACGGTGCTGACTCGACATTGAGGTGTCCACCAACAGTCACATTACGGTGCTGACTCGACATTGAGGTGTCCACCAACAGTCACATTACGGTACTGACTCGACATTGAGGTGTCCACCAACAGTCACATTACGGTACTGACTCGACATTGAGGTGTCCACCATACCAACAGTCACATTACGGTACTGACTCGACATTGAGGTGTCCACCATACCAACAGTCACATTACAGTACTGACTCGACATTGAGGTGTCCACCATACCAACAGTCACATTACGGTACTGACTCGACATTGAGGTGTCCAACAACAGTCACATTACGGTACTGACTCGACATTGAGGTGTCCACCATACCAACAGTCACATTACGGTACTGACTCGACATTGAGGTGTCCACCATACCAACAGTCACATTACAGTACTGACTCGACATTGAGGTGTCCACCATACCAACAGTCACATTACGGTACTGACTCGACATTGAGGTGTCCACCATACCAACAGTCACATTACAGTACTGACTCGACATTGAGGTGTCCAACAACAGTCACATTACGGTACTGACTCGACATTGAGGTGTCCACCATACCAACAGTCACATTACGGTACTGACTCGACTTGAGGTGTCCACCAACAGTCACATTACGG
Organism: Limnoperna fortunei; assembly: GCA_944474755.1. Classification (NCBI taxonomy): domain Eukaryota; kingdom Metazoa; phylum Mollusca; class Bivalvia; order Mytilida; family Modiolidae; genus Limnoperna; species Limnoperna fortunei. The sequence goes on from OX104123.1 coordinate 55,759,349, forward strand.
TACTGACTCGACATTGAGGTGTCCACCATACCAACAGTCACATTACGGTACTGACTCGACATTGAGGTGTCCACCATACCAACAGTCACATTACAGTACTGACTCGACATTGAGGTGTCCAACAACAGTCACATTACGGTACTGACTCGACATTGAGGTGTCCACCATACCAACAGTCACATTACGGTACTGACTCGACATTGAGGTGTCCAACAACAGTCACATTACGGTACTGACTCGACATTGAGGTGTCCACCAACAGTCACATTACGGTACTGACTCGACATTGAGGTGTCCACCAACAGTCACATTACGGTGCTGACTCGACATTGAGGTTTCCACCATACCAACAGTCACATTACGGTACTGACTCGACATTGAGGTTTCCACCATACCAACAGTCACATTACGGTACTGACTCGACATTGAGGTGTCCAACAACAGTCACATTACGGTACTGACTCGACATTGAGGTTTCCACCATACCAACAGTCACATTACGGTACTGACTCGACATTGAGGTTTCCACCATACCAACAGTCACATTACGGTACTGACTCGACATTGAGGTGTCCACCAACAGTCACATTACGGTACTGACTCGACATTGAGGTTTCCACCAACAGTCACATTACGGTACTGACTCGACATTGAGGTGTCCACCAACAGTCACATTACGGTACTGACTCGACATTGAGGTTTCCACCATACCAACAGTCACATTACGGTACTGACTCGACATTGAGGTTTCCACCATACCAACAGTCACATTACGGTACTGACTCGACATTGAGGTTTCCACCATACCAACAGTCACATTACGGTACTGACTCGACATTGAGGTGTCCACCAACAGTCACATTACGGTACTGACTCGACATTGAGGTGTCCACCAACAGTCACATTACGGTACTGACTCGACATTGAGGTGTCCAACAACAGTCACATTACGGTACTGACTCGACATTGAGGTTTCCACCATACCAACAGTCACATTACGGTACTGACTCGACATTGAGGTGTCCACCAACAGTCACATTACGGTTCTGACTCGACATTGAGGTTTCCAACAACAGTCACATTACGGTGCTGACTCGACATTGAGGTGTCCAACAACAGTCACATTACGGTACTGACTCGACATTGAGGTGTCCAACAACAGTCACATTACGGTACTGACTCGACATTGAGGTGTCCACCATACCAACAGTCACATTACGGTACTGACTCGACATTGAGGTGTCCAACAACAGTCACATTACGGTGCTGACTCGACATTGAGGTTTCCAACAACAGTCACATTACGGTACTGACTCGACATTGAGGTGTCCAACAACAGTAACATTACGGTACTGACTCGACATTGAGGTGTCCACCATACCAACAGTCACATTACGGTGCTGACTCGACATTGAGGTGTCCACCATACCAACAGTCACATTACGGTACTGACTCGACATTGAGGTGTCCACCATACCAACAGTCACATTACGGTACTGACTCGACATTGAGGTGTCCACCATACCAACAGTCACATTACGGTGCTGACTTGACATTGAGGTGTCCAACAACAGTCACATTACGGTACTGACTCGACATTGAGGTGTCCACCATACCAACAGCCACATTACAGTACTGACTCGACATTGAGGTGTCCACCATACCAACAGTCACATTACGGTACTGACTCGACATTGAGGTGTCCACCATACCAACAGTCACATTACGGTACTGACTCGACATTGAGGTGTCCACCATACCAACAGTCACATTACGGTGCTGACTTGACATTGAGGTGTCCAACAACAGTCACATTACGGTACTGACTCGACATTGAGGTGTCCACCAACAGTCACATTACGGTGCTGACTCGACATTGAGGTGTCCACCAACAGTCACATTACAGTACTGACTCGACATTGAGGTGTCCACCATACCAACAGTCACATTACGGTACTGACTCGACATTGAGGTGTCCACCATACCAACAGTCACATTACAGTACTGACTCGACATTGAGGTGTCCACCATACCAACAGTCACATTACGGTACTGACTCGACATTGAGGTGTCCACCAACAGTCACATTACGGTACTGACTCGACATTGAGGTGTCCACCATACCAACAGTCACATTACGGTGCTGACTTGACATTGAGGTGTCCAACAACAGTCACATTACGGTACTGACTCGACATTGAGGTTTCCAACAACAGTCACATTACGGTACTGACTCGACATTGAGGTGTCCACCAACAGTCACATTACGGTACTGACTCGACATTGAGGTGTCCACCATACCAACAGTCACATTACGGTACTAACTCGACATTGAGGTGTCCACCATACCAACAGTCACATTACAGTACTGACTCGACATTGAGGTGTCCACCATACCAACAGTCACATTACAGTACTGACTTGACATTGATGTGTCCACCAACAGTCACATTACGGTACTGACTCGACATTGAGGTGTCCACCATACCAACAGTCACATTACGGTGCTGACTTGACATTGAGGTGTCCACCAACAGTCACATTACGGTACTGACTCGACATTGAGGTGTCCACCATACCAACAGTCACATTACGGTACTGACTCGACATTGAGGTGTCCACCAACAGTCACATTACGGTACTGACTCGACATTGAGGTGTCCACCATACCAACAGTCACATTACGGTACTAACTCGACATTGAGGTGTCCACCATACCAACAGTCACATTACAGTACTGACTCGACATTGAGGTGTCCACCATACCAACAGTCACATTACAGTACTGACTCGACATTGAGGTGTCCAACAACAGTCACATTACGGTACTGACTCGACATTGAGGTTTCCAACAACAGTCACATTACGGTACTGACTCGACATTGAGGTGTCCACCAACAGTCACATTACAGTACTGACTCGACATTGAGGTTTCCAACAACAGTCACATTACGGTACTGACTCGACATTGAGGTGTCCACCATACCAACAGCCACATTACAGTACTGACTCGACATTGAGGTGTCCACCATACCAACAGTCACATTACGGTACTGACTCGACATTGAGGTGTCCACCATACCAACAGTCACATTACGGTACTGACTCGACATTGAGGTGTCCACCAACAGTCACATTACGGTACTGACTCGACATTGAGGTGTCCACCAACAGTCACATTACGGTACTGACTCGACATTGAGGTGTCCACCATACCAACAGTCACATTACGGTACTGACTCGACATTGAGGTTTCCACCATACCAACAGTCACATTACAGTACTGACTCGACATTGAGGTTTCCACCAACAGTCACATTACGGTACTGACTCGACATTGAGGTGTCCAACAACAGTCACATTACGGTGCTGACTCGACATTGAGGTGTCCAACAACAGTCACATTACGGTACTGACTCGACATTGAGGTGTCCACCATACCAACAGTCACATTACGGTAATGACTCGACATTGAGGTGTCCACCAACAGTCACATTACGGTACTGACTCGACATTGAGGTGTCCACCATACCAACAGTCACATTACGGTACTGACTCGACATTGAGGTGTCCACCAACAGTCACATTACGGTACTGACTCGACATTGAGGTGTCCACCATACCAACAGTCACATTACGGTGCTGACTCGACATTGAGGTGTCCAACAACAGTCACATTACGGTACTGACTCGACATTGAGGTGTCCACCATACCAACAGTCACATTACGGTAATGACTCGACATTGAGGTGTCCACCAACAGTCACATTACGGTACTGACTCGACATTGAGGTGTCCACCATACCAACAGTCACATTACGGTACTGACTCGACATTGAGGTGTCCACCAACAGTCACAATACGGTACTGACTCGACATTGAGGTGTCCACCAACAGTCACATTACGGTACTGACTCGATATTGAGGTTTCCAACAACAGTCACATTACGGTGCTGACTCGACATTGAGGTGTCCACCATACCAACAGTCACATTACGGTACTGACTCGACATTGAGGTGTCCACCAACAGTCACATTACGGTACTGACTCGACATTGAGGTGTCCACCAACAGTCACATTACAGTACTGACTCGACATTGAGGTGTCCACCAACAGTCACATTACGGTACTGACTCGACATTGAGGTGTCCACCAACAGTCACATTACGGTACTGACTCGACATTGAGGTGTCCACCAACAGTCACATTACAGTACTGACTCGACATTGAGGTGTCCACCATACCAACAGTCACATTACGGTACTGACTCGACATTGAGGTGTCCACCAACAGTCACATTACGGTACTGACTCGACATTGAGGTGTCCACCATACCAACAGTCACATTACGGTACTGACTCGACATTGAGGTGTCCACCAACAGTCACATTACGGTACTGACTCGACATTGAGGTGTCCACCATACCAACAGTCACATTACGGTGCTGACTCGACATTGAGGTGTCCACCAACAGTCACATTACGGTACTGACTCGACATTGAGGTGTCCACCATACCAACAGTCACATTACAGTACTGACTCGACATTGAGGTGTCCACCATACCAACAGTCACATTACAGTACTGACTCGACATTGAGGTGTGTCCACCATACCAACAGTCACATTACGGTACTGACTCGACATTGAGGTGTCCACCATACCAACAGTCACATTACGGTACTGACTCGACATTGAGGTGTCCACCATACCAACAGTCACATTACAGTACTGACTCGACATTGAGGTGTCCACCATACCAACAGTCACATTACAGTACTGACTCGACATTGAGGTGTCCACCAACAGTCACATTACGGTACTGACTCGACATTGAGGTGTCCACCATACCAACAGTCACATTACAGTACTGACTCGACATTGAGGTGTCCACCAACAGTCACATTACGGTACTGACTCGACATTGAGGTGTCCACCATACCAACAGTCACATTACAGTACTGACTCGACATTGAGGTGTCCACCAACAGTCACATTACGGTACTGACTCGACATTGAGGTGTCCACCAACAGTCACATTACGGTACTGACTCGACATTGAGGTGTCCACCATACCAACAGTTACATTACAGTACTGACTCGACATTGAGGTGTCCACCAACAGTCACATTACGGTACTGACTCGACATTGAGGTGTCCACCAACAGTCACATTACGGTACTGACTCGACATTGAGGTGTCCACCATACCAACAGTCACATTACAGTACTGACTCGACATTGAGGTTTCCACCATACCAACAGTCACATTACGGTACTGACTCGACATTGAGGTGTCCACCATACCAACAGTCACATTACGGTACTGACTCGACATTGAGGTGTCCACCAACAGTCACATTACGGTACTGACTCGACATTGAGGTGTCCACCAACAGTCACATTACAGTACTGACTCGACATTGAGGTGTCCACCATACCAACAGTCACATTACGGTACTGACTCGACATTGAGGTGTCCACCATACCAACAGTCACATTTAGGTAATGACTCGACATTGAGGTGTCCACCAACAGTCACATTACGGTACTGACTCGACATTGAGGTGTCCACCATACCAACAGTCACATTACGGTACTGACTCGACATTGAGGTGTCCACCAACAGTCACATTACAGTACTGACTCGACATTGAGGTGTCCACCATACCAACAGTCACATTACGGTAATGACTCGACATTGAGGTGTCCACCAACAGTCACATTACGGTACTGACTCGACATTGAAGTGTCCACCATACCAACAGTCACATTACGGTACTGACTCGACATTGAGGTGTCCACCAACAGTCACATTACGGTGCTGACTCGACATTGAGGTGTCCACCATACCAACAGTCACATTACGGTACTGACTCGACATTGAGGTGTCCACCAACAGTCACATTACGGTACTGACTCGACATTGAGGTGTCCACCAACAGTCACATTACGGTACTGACTCGACATTGAGGTGTCCACCATACCAACAGTCACATTACAGTACTGACTCGACATTGAGGTGTCCACCAACAGTCACATTACGGTACTGACTCGACATTGAGGTGTCCACCATACCAACAGTCACATTACAGTACTGACTCGACATTGAGGTGTCCACCAACAGTCACATTACGGTACTGACTCGACATTGAGGTGTCCACCAACAGTCACATTACGGCACTGACTCGACATTGAGGTGTCCACCATACCAACAGTCACATTACAGTACTGACTCGACATTGAGGTGTCCACCAACAGTCACATTACGGTACTGACTCGACATTGAGGTGTCCACCAACAGTCACATTACGGTACTGACTCGACATTGAGGTGTCCACCATACCAACAGTCACATTACAGTACTGACTCGACATTGAGGTTTCCACCATACCAACAGTCACATTACGGTACTGACTCGACATTGAGGTGTCCACCATACCAACAGTCACATTACGGTACTGACTCGACATTGAGGTGTCCACCAACAGTCACATTACGGTACTGACTCGACATTGAGGTGTCCACCAACAGTCACATTACAGTACTGACTCGACATTGAGGTGTCCACCATACCAACAGTCACATTACAGTACTGACTCGACATTGAGGTGTCCACCATACCAACAGTCACATTTAGGTAATGACTCGACATTGAGGTGTCCACCAACAGTCACATTACGGTACTGACTCGACATTGAGGTGTCCACCATACCAACAGTCACATTACGGTACTGACTCGACATTGAGGTGTCCACCAACAGTCACATTACAGTACTGACTCGACATTGAGGTGTCCACCATACCAACAGTCACATTACGGTAATGACTCGACATTGAGGTGTCCACCAACAGTCACATTACGGTACTGACTCGACATTGAGGTGTCCACCATACCAACAGTCACATTACGGTACTGACTCGACATTGAGGTGTCCACCAACAGTCACATTACGGTGCTGACTCGACATTGAGGTGTCCACCATACCAACAGTCACATTACGGTACTGACTCGACATTGAGGTGTCCACCAACAGTCACATTACGGTACTGACTCGACATTGAGGTGTCCACCAACAGTCACATTACGGTACTGACTCGACATTGAGGTGTCCACCATACCAACAGTCACATTACGGTACTGACTCGACATTGAGGTGTCCAACAACAGTCACATTACGGTGCTGACTCGACATTGAGGTGTCCACCATACCAACAGTCACATTACGGTACTGACTCGACATTGAGGTGTCCAACAACAGTCACATTACGGTACTGACTCGACATTGAGGTGTCCACCATACCAACAGTCACATTACAGTACTGACTCGACATTGAGGTGTCCACCATACCAACAGTCACGTTACAGTACTGACTCGACATTGAGGTGTCCACCAACAGTCACATTACGGTACTGACTCGACATTGAGGTGTCCACCATACCAACAGTCACATTACGGTGCTGACTCGACATTGAGGTGTCCACCAACAGTCACATTACGGTACTGACTCGACATTGAGGTGTCCACCATACCAACAGTCACATTACGGTACTGACTCGACATTGAGGTGTCCACCATACCAACAGTCACATTACAGTACTGACTCGACATTGAGGTGTCCACCAACAGTCACATTACAGTACTGACTCGACATTGAGGTGTCCACCAACAGTCACATTACGGTACTGACTCGACATTGAGGTGTCCACCATACCAACAGTCACATTACGGTACTGACTCGACATTGAGGTGTCCACCAACAGTCACATTACGTTACTGACTCGACATTGAGGTGTCCACCAACAGTCACATTACGGTACTGACTCGACATTGAGGTGTCCACCATACCAACAGTCACATTACGGTACTGACTCGACATTGAGGTGTCCACCATACCAACAGTCACATTACGGTACTGACTCGACATTGAGGTGTCCACCAACAGTCACATTACGGTACTGACTCGACATTGAGGTGTCCACCAACAGTCACATTACGGTACTGACTCGACATTGAGGTGTCCACCATACCAACAGTCACATTACGGTACTGACTCGACATTGAGGTGTCCACCATACCAACAGTCACATTACGGTACTGACTCGACATTGAGGTGTCCACCATACCAACAGTCACATTACAGTACTGACTCGACATTGAGGTGTCCACCAACAGTCACATTACGGTACTGACTCGACATTGAGGTGTCCACCAACAGTCACATTACGGTACTGACTCGACATTGAGGTGTCCACCAACAGTCACATTACAGTACTGACTCGACATTGAGGTGTCCACCATACCAACAGTCACATTACGGTACTGACTCGACATTGAGGTGTCCACCATACCAACAGTCACATTACGGTACTGACTCGACATTGAGGTGTCCACCATACCAACAGTCACATTACAGTACTGACTCGACATTGAGGTGTCCAACAACAGTCACATTACGGTGCTGACTCGACATTGAGGTGTCCACCATACCAACAGTCACATTACGGTACTGACTCGACATTGAGGTGTCCACCAACAGTCACATTACGGTTCTGACTCGACATTGAGGTGTCCACCAACAGTCACATTACAGTACTGACTCGACATTGAGGTGTCCACCATACCAACAGTCACATTACAGTACTGACTCGACATTGAGGTGTCCACCAACAGTCACATTACGGTGCTGACTCGACATTGAGGTGTCCACCAACAGTCACATTACAGTACTGACTCGACATTGAGGTGTCCACCATACCAACAGTCACATTACAGTACTGACTCGACATTGAGGTGTCCACCAACAGTCACATTAGGGTACTGACTCGACATTGAGGTGTCCACCAATCACATTACGGTACTGACTCGACATTGAGGTGTCCACCAACAGTCACATTACGGTACTGACTCGACATTGAGGTGTCCACCAACAGTCACATTACGGTACTGACTCGACATTGAGGTGTCCACCAACAGTCACATTACGGTACTGACTCGACATTGAGGTGTCCACCAACAGTCACATTACGGTACTGACTCGACATTGAGGTGTCCACCATACCAACAGTCACATTACAGTACTGACTCGACATTGAGGTGTCCACCATACCAACAGTCACATTACGGTACTGACTCGACATTGAGGTGTCCACCATACCAACAGTCACATTACGGTACTGACTCGACATTGAGGTGTCCACCATACCAACAGTCACATTACAGTACTGACTCGACATTGAGGTGTCCACCATACCAACAGTCACATTACGTTACTGACTCGACATTGAGGTGTCCAACAACAGTCACATTACGGTACTGACTCGACATTGAGGTGTCCACCATACCAACAGTCACATTACGGTACTGACTCGACATTGAGGTGTCCACCATACCAACAGTCACATTACAGTACTGACTCGACATTGAGGTGTCCAACAACAGTCACATTACAGTACTGACTCGACATTGAGGTGTCCACCATACCAACAGTCACATTACGGTACTGACTCGACATTGAGGTGTCCAACAACAGTCACATTACAGTACTGACTCGACATTGAGGTGTCCACCAACAGTCACATTACGGTACTGACTCGACATTGAGGTGTCCACCATACCAACAGTCACATTACGGTACTGACTCGACATTGAGGTGTCCACCATACCAACAGTCACATTACGGTACTGACTCGACATTGAGGTGTCCACCATACCAACAGTCACATTACGGTACTGACTCGACATTGAGGTGTCCAACAACAGTCACATTACAGTACTGACTCGACATTGAGGTGTCCACCATACCAACAGTCACATTACGGTGCTGACTCGACATTGAGGTGTCCAACAACAGTCACATTACGGTACTGACTCGACATTGAGGTGTCCAACAACAGTCACATTACGGTACTGACTCGACATTGAGGTGTCCACCATACCAACAGTCACATTACGGTACTGACTCGACATTGAGGTGTCCACCAACAGTCACATTACGGTACTGACTCGACATTGAGGTGTCCACCAACAGTCACATTACAGTACTGACTCGACATTGAGGTGTCCACCATACCAACAGTCACATTACGGTACTGACTCGACATTGAGGTGTCCACCAACAGTCACATTACAGTACTGACTCGACATTGAGGTGTCCAACAACAGTCACATTACGGTACTGACTCGACATTGAGGTGTCCACCAACAGTCACATTACGGTACTGACTCGACATTGAGGTGTCCACCAACAGTCACATTACAGTACTGACTCGACATTGAGGTGTCCACCATACCAACAGTCACATTACGGTACTGACTCGACATTGAGGTGTCCACCAACAGTCACATTACGGTACTGACTCGACATTGAGGTGTCCACCATACCAACCGTTACATTACAGTACTGACTCGACATTAAGGTGTCCACCAACAGTCACATTACAGTACTGACTCGACATTGAGGTGTCCACCAACAGTCACATTACGGTACTGACTCGACATTGAGGTGTCCACCAACAGTCACATTACGGTACTGACTCGACACATCATTGATTGTTTTAGTTAAACAATACCTGTCATTTTTGTTGAAAATAAAAAAAGGAACATATCCTGATCATATATTTATTTGGTTCAAATAAGATATTACAAAGCGTTTAGGAAACTTTACATACAACAACGTGTGTTTTTCATATTTAGTTTAAAAATAAGTATGTTTAAGTTCACATCTGAACTTCTAATCGGACAAGACAGTCCCACTTCTATTATAGTAGTAACTGTGATTTAACAGTCGAAGCGTTGTAAAAATTCAATAATATATAAGTTAAAATCGAACTGTTTATGGGCTTGAAGTTGTAGTATGATGGTGTGGCCTTCGAGATCCAGTCGGTCTACTGTGGTCATGATGGGGGACATCAGTCGGTCTGCTACGGTCCTCATGAGGGACACCTGTTGGTCTGCTGTGTTCAGGATGTGGAGACACTGTTGGTCGTTCATGTGGTATGCCCGTTGGTCATTGACCTGGTCTTTCATCTTTCTCCTTGCCCGGACGACCGGCAGCCATTGATATTACACTAATTCCAACAAGAATGCATAATGTTAGCTTCATCTTCTACAATTAAAACAAAGAATATATATTTATTCAATGGTATACCAATGCTCCAATTCAATCAACAAATGAGATCCACATAATCACTACTTTTGAGAACTTTTTTCACACCGGTCTAGGTTTTTAAATTAAACTTAAAAATTAGAAAAATATAGGATCTTACATTAGTTCTCTAGAATTATCGTATTTTTCCAATCGAAATAGTTTCCCGGTAAATTTCCTTCAGTTTAATATCAAGATTGGAGAAATTCAGTAATCCAAGAGTTCTAATGTAAGGTTCTGTTTCCCTAATTTTCAATAGTACTAAATTTGCAAAATGGAGAACATATTCTCCCAACCCACTTTTACGTGGTGGACTTGAATACGCGATAAATAGGTGTTTTGTTTATGATGTCATTAGTTCTTATTATGACGTTATTATTTTAATCCAATAAACTGCTGAGAATCCCATTTTCATTAGAGATGAGAACTTTTTTTTCCATACTGGATAAGTGGTTTGAATTAAACGTAAAAACAAGAGAACTGTTTTATCGTCAGTTTATTTGTTTATTAATATGATAAATTAAGCATTTAACATCTTTATAACTTCGTACATTGTGTTAAACGTGTTTCCGTTTAGGAATATGTTGTGCCACGTTTTTTATACTGGACGTGATTCATGCGTTTCTTATATACTAGATTTGCACCAAGCCAAAAACATAACATTGAAAGATTAAGGAAACGAAATATCCTATAACTACTGTCTTTGTCGTTTGTAACCATTTTTTAACATTATAGGATAATGTTACAAGAACATGTATTTGATTGAAATATTATAGATTTTAAGGAAATATATTGACAGTTTACTTATTTATTAATGAATTTTAATTAATTTCACAACACATTAAAAGTCTTAAGACACTTACCTTTAAATTGTAGAACGTGATAATTTACTTTGAGAATGTTATTGGTTGTTCCGTATTTATACTAGTCATTGTAGCGTCTTGTGACTTCTGATCATATACCCAATGAAGCGTTTACGTCACGATTTTGCCTTTGGTTGAAATGATTCGAAAAAAAAACGTGACTACCCGCACGTAGTCAACACTACGTTTCATGGGTACATTGATCCCTTGATAGATAAAAAAAATCAGGAATAAATAAATAAATAAATAAATAAATAAATAAATAAATAAATAAATAAATAAATAAATAAATAAATAAATAAATAAATAAATAAATAAATAAATAAATAAATAAATAAATAAATAAATAAATAAATAAATAAATAAATAAATAAATAAATTAATTAATTAATTAATTAATATTAACCAACTGAGCTATTGATTGTAATATCAATAAAGTTTATCGCATTCAAGTGGCAGACATGTGTAAAATTAGATATTAATAAACCGTACGCAAATTGTTTAATTGAACTATTTAAACTTCTTTTTCAGAATTACTCATTAAATCAAAGGCGAGGGCTCGGTAGCCGCGAGTTGTTAAGGATGTTAGACATCTTCTATTTATCCTATATATGTCTTTCAGTACTGAGATTATCTGACAAGGATTCATTGCCTGTTTTTTTACAGAAAGTAGGGGATGTTATGTCGGTAGTCCGGCTTCTTTCCTATAAAGAATGGAACCACGACATAACTACAAAATTGCTGAAAGTGGAGTTAAAGGCCATTAAACCAAAAAATAAACCATTAGCTGTTAATTTGTAACTTTTGATATATATTTATATGCACAAGACAACTTGATATTAGATTAGACAATATTAGATTGTTGAAAAGCTCCATTGAATCGAACTCTCACATGTAACATGTACTTTCAAAAGTACTAAATTTGTTCCGTATTTGGGTACATGACATTAAAACACAGTTCGATATTTAAATATTCTGACTAAAATGATGTAAAATATGTAGTCAAACATACATGTATGTCATTTCTTATGTGCTCACTTAGGTCCATCTTTAAGGACCTCTTTTCCTAAAATAAAGAGTAGGCTTATTGTATAGTCGGTACAAAAGCTGAATTTTCCGCCCCTACCCATTATTTTTCAGGCCCATAACTTGATTTATTGTTAAACTTGTTCCCTTTCTGAATACAGCTGACATGTATTATGTATTGTTAAATGCCCTTTCTTCAGTTTCTCATTTCTGCCTTTTCTTGTTTGTGAACTTAGGGTCGATGCTGTTTGTGAACTTAGGGTCGATGCTGTTTGTGAACTTAGGGTCGATGCTGTTTTACGAGTTCTTTTTAAAAACATAGTAACATAAATATATTTCAATCGATCACGTGTCCAGACAAGAACGTTGCAGTATGATTTTTTTCATTGGCTTGGTGTTTAACACAATTTTACGCAATTTATTAGCTATTTTAGGCGTAGTGTTGTTTTTACAATAGGGAGAGGAAGCTAAGTTACTCTCAGTGGAAACGGCTTCCCAAATTGTTTACATTGCTACAATTTTCTTGTTAGTTAATCAAAATAATATCGATTTTTAAAAAATACATTTTGACACAAGTTGTTTTAATTTACAATTGCTATTTACAATCACAATGCGCATATGTATCCGTATCCGGAGGCAGTTTAGTCATCACCACTATTACCTTAAGGTTACTATACAAACCGGAAGGACATGTAAATCTTATAATTACTTGTCATTCTTGAGGCAGTTTAAATACATTCAATGTTTACTGCCTATTTATAATACTTTGAGCAATGATCAAGCAAATAATAAATAATTTTTTTAAACCGGTCAATTATATAAATTTCCAACGTTAAACTTAAAAAAAAAAACAAAAATGTTTTGTTTTGGTTTGAGGTTCTACAATATACTACATCAGATTAATAGGTTCTTTCATACGTTTTTGGGAAAGACCGGTTGATCTTTCACGAGTGATAGAAATTTTTTGGCTTTTCGCGAGTGGAGCGCAGCGGAACGAGCCAAAAGACATAAAAATTTCTATCACGAGTGAAAGTTCACACGGGCTTTCCCAAAAACGCATGAAAGTACCTATTTCTTCCGTAAACCAACAACTTTTACATTGCTATATCCTATAGACTCTCCATTGTTTTATACTCCATTGTCTCTGACATCCAATCAGAACGCCGGAAACAAGAACGTCATAGAAGAACGTTGTTATGCTTCCATAACAACGTTCTTGTTTCTGGCATTGTGATTGGATGACGCAGCAAGTACAGATGTGTCCGCGTGAGCTCATCTGTACTGGGTCATCTGTACCAGAAATCGGCCATTTACGGAAGAATCGCGTTTCTTTTAAGCATGCTTCATCATTGGCGCTCCAATTAAAACACTAAATGGCCAAATAAATAAGGTACTGAATGGCGTGTATCGCGTTTTAAAAAATCTGGACAAGTCACTGGTTCCTGTAAACGTTGGCGTCCACAGTTACAAGTCACTGATTCCTGTAAACGTTGGCGTCCACAGTTACAAGTCACTGATTCCTGTAAACGTTGGCGTCCACAGTTACAAGTCACCGATTCCTGTAAACGTTGGCGTTGTCATTACCTTCCGTATCTGTAATCATTTCTGGTATCTGTAGGTTGTCATTACCTTCCGTATCTGTATTCATTTTTGGTATCTATAGGGTGTCATTACCTTTCGTATCTGTATTCATTTCTGGTATCTGTAGGTTGTCATTACCTTCCGTATCTGTAATCATTTCTGGTATAGGTTGTCATAACCTTCCGTATCTGTAATCATTTCTGGTATTTATAGGTTGTCATTACCTTTCGTATCTGTAATCATTTCTGGTATTTATAGGTTGTCATAACCTTCCGTATCTGTAATCATTTCTGGTATTTATAGGTTGTCATTACCTTCCGTATCTGTATTCATTTCTGGTATTTATAGGTTGTCATTACCTTCCGTATCTGTATTCATTTCTGGTATTTATAGGTTGTCATTACCTTCCGTATCTGTAATCATTTCTGATATTTATAGGTTGTCATTACCTTCTGTATTAATTTCTGGTCTCTGTAGGTTTCCATTACCTTTTTACATTAGTAACCAGGGGCCTCTGTGGCCGAGTGGTTAAGGTAGTTCGTCTACTATTTTTCACGTGGTCTGTCAACAGTGAGATTGCGGGTTTGATTCTCACTGCAGACAGGGTGTACTCGACTTAAATCTTAATTGACAAGGATTGCCAGTTTTCCAACCGCAGGTCGGGGTTCTCTTCGACTACTCCGGCTTCCTCCCCCAATAAAAGCTGACAAATTGCTGAAAGTGGCGTTAAAACACCATTCAAACAAATAAACAAACATTAGCAACCAGTGTTAAAAATTCAGTTTTAATTACTACTGATTTTATTTAAATTGTTTTGGGGGAGTTTTCTTCAAAGAATATGCTTTTGTTCATTTCAAAAGATAACAGTAATTAAATAAAAAAAGGTTCATAAACTTATTTTGTGAGTTAATTATAAAAAACTGACGACATACAGTCTCACTGCCACGATATTTTTTTGCGCGCGTCCTTGGTTTTGGGAGATTCCTTTTTGGGATGTTCATTTATTTGCGAGCTTCCTTTTTGTAAGATTCCTCATTTTGCACAGTTCTTTTTGTAGGGTTCCTTCTTTTTTCAAAGTTCCTTGTTATACAATTGTACTTCTTTTCGATCTTCCTCTTTTTAAAAGTAAATTCGTTTGCGAAGATCTTTTGGAGGTTCCTTATATTACGAGGTTCCTCACGCACTGTTTCTTCTTCTGTTAGGTTCCGTCTTTTGCAAAGTCCTTGTTTAACATCTTTTACCATCATCCTTCTTTGGCTAGAAGTACTTTTGCGAGGTTACTTCTCTTAAGAGAAGAAACTTCTCTTTATTTCCAGCTCTTATTATGACCTATTTTCAAAAAATGAAACTCATTTTTTGCCTTGGAAAATACAAGGGCAAAAATGATAATATATAACGGCATGTAAGAGGATAAGGTCGGGTATGAGATTATATAAGAAAGAAAATGGATTATATAGGGTAAATAAATGGTATAATATAAGGGCAAGATGATGAGCTTATATAAGGGAAGATATATGACGATAATAGGTTATTTGTAGAAAAATCAATCATTTTATTCATGAAATAAAACAGTGACCAGGTCATGAATATTAATTGACATACAACTGATGCAGCCATGAATTATTTCTAAAATACATAAGAGAAAGAATGGGATACTATAAGGGCAGGTATGGAATGTTATAAAATAAGCATGGGATAATATAATAAATGTATAGTATCCAAAATAACCAGTTTACCACTTCAAGACGGGACCTTGCCTTATATTGTATTTTCTATTTCCTTATGTTATGCACTTTTTCTTTGTTTTGACGTTTGCCAGGCAACAACACAAGTATACCCAAGTAAAATCCTTATTGTTTGGAGAAATGAAACGTTTAATATTTTTTACAGATATTTTAATCATATCATTGATATATAATTACAATAAAAGGATTGTTACTGTACACAACCTGTGTCAAACGTTCAATAAATAAAAATTAACATTTTCAGGCCAAATTGTCAGATTGCTCCTTTGTCCGATCTAGATGGTTTGTTCCGGTCAGGACGTGGAACACCTGTCGGTTTGTTTTCAACATATGGAAATTCCATTGCATCATCGGGGTGTAGACCAGTTGGTGCCTTCATTCGACCCGGTATTCCTCCCATTACCAGTTTTCCCGGGTGGGCTGCCATTGTTATAACACATATTCCAACCAGAATGCACAGCGTTAGCTTCATCATCTACAAAAGCACACAAACAACACTACTATGTATACTAGAGTTTCTGTATACAATTAAACGCTTTGTGTTTGCAGATGTCACATACCGGGATAGATAGATTGGACGGTTGAACTATTTTATCTCGCATGTATATGAACATGTAAACAATACGGCTAGACATCAACGTAGGAATATTAGGGTTGGAATTCATCAGTGTATAAACCAACTCACTTACAAACAAAATCAATCACAATAGTACCAAATATTACAATCGTGGTACGTCATCAAAATTGTTACTAAATTAACGGGAATAAACAAGCTTTTACAAATGTCCAAACATTTTCCAATGTTATTTTAAAATTATGTGGCAGAACGTAAATTTTCCAGGATTTAATCACTGTATTGTAGATATAAAGATTGGCAATACACACAGGGAAAGTTCCTAAAGGTGTCATTGTGTGATTGTTTTTTTGTGTATTTGTGTATGGATTATTATGGCTCGCCGTTCTCGTCAAAAGTATGATTCAAAATATCATCACAAATTACTCAAAGTTTTAAATTTTCTCCCGTTATAATTTAGAATGGCGTGCCATAGATTAAAGCTACATTACAAGGAACACTTAGTCTAGCACTCTTTGCCAGTTAAGGTTGGAGTCGCTCAGTAATGCTCGAACTCGCAACTTCAGTCTTGATACGCACGTGATAATTGTAACGGGTTAAGCAATGTGTCCGGTATCCTACAGTTAACTGGTTGCCTTATTTTTCTATATTGCAATTGTATAATTCTTAGAGTAGGCGTGTCTTTATATTTCCTCTGAATGGTGTTTAAAGCGATATTGTTTTTTTTTTGTTAAGTTTTTATCGCGGGGTGTGGGGAGGGGGAACCGGAGGACCCTGGACAGGAAAACTAGCCATCCTGTCAATTAAAGGCTGTAATCAAGCACACTCTGCCAGTAATCAGACTCGAACTCTTTATTGACAGGTACGTGATAAAAAATAATGAGGCATCATAACACAAAGTGGACGAAACGTATGTGCGTATTTATATTACTTTTAAAACACTACGTCACAAAATAAATGAATCCCGGGTACTGAATATTTTAATAATATAAATATAGTAAAACTTACATCAGAGAAACCATATAACGTGTGAATTAAATTAATTAAATAGTATTTTTATCTTTAAAAAATGACACGATATAATTGTACAAACGAATAAAGAATTTTAATCCTTAATCTATTTATTAATTTTTTTACCTACTTATTTAGCGTTTTAGTATAACTAAAAAATAACATATCGTCGGTAAAAAAAATTTAAAAAAAAAATTTTTAAAAAAAATCAACGTTAAAACCCTTACCTTTTTTATTTTAGTGCTTTTTAATTTTGTGTATCGAGATATAGCGTTGTTCTGTATTTATACCAGCCAGTCTTTGAAGTGGCTTGTTATATAGATATCACCTGAAAATTTTCAATTTAAAAATGTTTAAACACCTTCGTCTTGTTAATTCCCCTAACGATTATTTTCACAAAGTCTTTATTGTATATATATATAATTAAATGATTTCCGATATTTGCACAGATATTTAGTGTCCATTATACAAAGAATGTTGGAAGAGTTTTCTATTGTAATAGTACGGACCATGCAGATCATTACTTAATAAAGTTAATTCACTTCGGAACACAATCGTGACAGTCATATACTAAAATATTTGTAGATATCTAAGATTTTCGAGCAAAAAAATTATTTTCATTTAAATATTAGATACATTAAAGCATTTTTTTGTTCATTATTCTGTGTTTAATTTATTACTCCGTAGTATATTGTAAATGGTGACGTTTTAGGAAACAGCGTGGCTCCAAAAATAATTATTTTTATCACATTAAAGGAATTTTGCGTGTTTTTGGTTGATCTAAAACTTCAAGGTCACGAAAGAACTGAAATTGCATCAAAATTCGGTTTATTATTTTCCGCTGCATATGCGGTCATCCTATATTAATTTGTTTTCTGATCTGATTCATGTACGCGTTTGTATACCATTAATCTTGTCAACAACAATGGCCGCGACTGCTGCCAATAGAATTTAGATGCACAAGGATTTTTTAGTTATACAGTTAATGACTTTGATATGCGGTCGCTATAAGCATTTCTCAACCCCCAGTTACCTCTATTGGAGCAATCCTAACGACCTATGATCACAACCAGTTATTGCGTAGTATTTAATCCATATCTATGGCATTAAGTAACTTTTTACGAATAATATTATTATTATAAGGATTCTATTTTGTTTCAGATAAATAGTACAGATTATTTACTATGATAAGTACAAAGGTCATATAGTAGAAGGTTTTTAATTATAAATGCTTTAAAATATCTTTTTATAAATCCAAATTTTACTTCAAAATGTTCTGGGTCCAGTTATGTAAACACGACGTGACTACATATAATCAGAAATATCAATAATCTTAACTTAGTAAAATGAAGAATATAAACAAACAAGAAAATGTCATTTTTAAATTTCGACTGTGCAAGCGGATACCAGTTTTCAGAAAAGCAAATATGTAATTCGATAACATTTAAAGTATTAATATAACAAACAACTTATGAGTACTTTGATAATTAGCCCAAATTATTATCTGTAGATATGTAGACTTTGTGTTATCAAATAGTTGACATATATTTCTAAAACCACACAGTCTGCATGCAAACACAGAACTATATCTCATCGAGTGATCACGAATCGGTTACGATGAAGAAAAGGAACAAAATACTTTGCAAGATAATGGGAAGCAAACAGTTTAAAAAGGAAAGTGGCATTGATTTATGTATGTTTATCATAAAATGTATCATAAAATTAAACTTAAACGGGCAATATTATGCAAAATAAAGGGAATCCTAATAATGGCATTGATTTGTGTATGTTTATCATTAAATGTGTATCATGAAACTTAAACGGAGAAAAACGGAAATTGCCGGAAATTTCCGAAGCGTGACATTTTCGCGAACAGCAGTGCTTTTCACAAAAAGTCGTAAGTGTAAAATATATCAAAAGTGCTGAATAAGTTGCATGGTGAGGCATGTTTATGGATGGTGAGGCATGTTTATGGATGGTGAGGCATGTTTATGGATGGTGAGGCATGTTTATGGTGAGGCATGTTTATGAATGGTGAGGCATGTTTATGGTGAGGCATGTTTATGGATGGTGAGGCATGTTTATGGATGGTGAGTCTTGTTTATGGATGGTGAGGCATGTTATGGTGAGGCATGTTTATGAATGGTGAGTCATGTTATGGTGAGGCATGTTTATGGATGGTGAGGCATGTTTATGGATGGTGAGTCTTGTTTATGGATGGTGAGGCATGTTATGGTGAGGCAAGTTTATGAATGGTGAGTCATGTTATGGTGAGGCATGTTTATGGATGGTGAGGCATGTTTATGGATGGTGAGGCATGTTTATGAATGGTGAGGCATGTTTATGGTGAGGCATGTTTATGGATGGTGAGGCATGTTTATGGATGGTGAGTCTTGTTTATGGATGGTGAGGCATGTTATGGTGAGGCATGTTTATGGTGAGGCATGTTTATGGATGTTGAGGCATGTTTATGGTGAGGCATGTTTATGGTGAGGCATGTTTATGGATGGTGAGGCATGTTTATGGTGAGGCATGTTTATGGATGGTGAGGCATGTTATGGTGAGGCATGTTTATGGTGAGGCATGTTTATGGTGAGGCATATTTATGGATGGTGAGGCATGTTTATGGTGAGGCACGTTTATGAATGGTGAGGCATGTTTATGATGAGGCATGTTTATGGATGGTGAGGCATGTTTATGGTGAGGCATGTTTATGGATGGTGAGGCATGTGTATGGATGGTGAGGCATGTTTATGGATGGTGAGGCATGTTTATGGATGGTGAGGCATATTTATGGATGGTGAGGCATGTTTATGGTGAGGCATTTTTATGGATGGTGAAGTATGTTTATGGATGGTGAGGCATGTTTATGATGAGGCATGTTTATGGATGGTGAGGCATGTTTATGATGAGGCATGTTTATGGATGGTGAGGCATGTTTATGATGAGGCATGTTTATGGATGGTGAGGCATGTTTATGGTGAGGCATGTTTATGGATGGTGAGGCATGTTTATGGTGAGGCATGTTTATGGTGAGACATGTTTATGGATGGTGAGGCATGTGTATGGTTGGTGAGGCATGTTTATGGATGGTGAGGCATGATTATGGATGGTGAGGCATGTTTATGGATGGTGAGGCATGTTTATGGATGGTGAGGCATGTTATGGTGAGGCATTTTTATGGATGGTGAGGCATGTTTATGGATGGCGAGGCATGTTTATGGTGAGGCACGTTTATGGTGAGGCATGTTTATGGATGGTGAGGCATGTTTATGGTGAGGCACGTTTATGGATGGTGAGGTATTTTTATGGATGGTGAGTCTTGTTTATGGTGAGGCATGTTTATGATGAGGCATGTTTATGGATGGTGAGGCATGTTTATGGATGGTGAGGCATGTTTATGGTGAGGCATGTTTATGGATGGTGAGGCATGTTTATGATGAGGCATGTTAATGGATGGTGAGGCATGTTTATGGTGAGGCATGTTTATGGTGAGGCATGTTTATGGATGGTGAGGCATGTGTATGGATGGTGAGGCATGTTTATGGATGGTGAGGCATGTTTATGGATGGTGAGGCATGTTTATGGATGGTGAGGCATGTTTATGGTGAGGCATTTTTATGGATGGTGAGGCATGTTTATGGTGAGGCATGTTTATGCATGGTGAGGCATGTTTATGGATGGTGAGGCATGTTTATGCTGAGGCATGTTTATGGATGGTGAGGCATGTTTATGCTGAGGCATGTTTATGGATGGAGAGGCATGTTTATGGATGGTGAGGCATGTTTATGGTGAGGCATGTTTATGGATGGTGAGGCATGTTTATGATGAGGCATGTTTATGGATGGTGAGGCATGTTTATGGTGAGGCATGTTTATGGTGAGGCATGTTTATGGATGGTGAGGCATGTGTATGGATGGTGAGGCATGTTTATGGATGGTGAGGCATGTTTATGGATGGTGAGGCATGTTTATGGTGAGGCATTTTTATGGATGGTGAGGCATGTTTATGGTGAGGCATTTTTATGGATGGTGAGGCATGTTTATGGATGGTGAGGCATGTTTATGATGAGGCATGTTTATGGATGGTGAGGCATGTTTATGCTGAGGCATGTTTATGGATGGTGAGGCATGTTTATGGTGAGGCATGTTTATGGATGGTGAGGCATGTTTATGGTGAGGCATGTTTATGGTGAGGCATGTTTATGGATGGTGAGGCATGTGTATGATGAGGCATGTTTATGGATGGTGAGGCATGTTTATGGTGAGGCATGTTTATGGTGAGGCATGTTTATGGATGGTGAGGCATGTTTATGGATGGTGAGGCATGTTTATGGTAGTGAGGCATGTTTATGGATGGTGAGGCATGTTTATGGATGGTGAGGCATGTTTATGGTGAGACATTTTTATGGATGGTGAGGCATGTTTATGGTGAGGCATTTTTATGGATGGTGAGGCATGTTTATGGATGGTGAGGCATGTTTATGATGAGGCATGTTATGCTGAGGCATGTTTATGGATGGTGAGGCATGTTTATGGTGAGGCATGTTTATGGATGGTGAGGCATGTTTATGGTGAGGCATGTTTATGGATGGTGAGGCATGTTTATGATGAGGCATGTTTATGGATGGTGAGGCATGTTTATGGATGGTGAGGCATGTTTATGGTGAGGCATTTTTATGGATGGTGAGGCATGTTTATAGATGGTGAGGCATGTTTATGATGAGGCATGTTTATGGATGGTGAGGCATGTTTATGCTGAGGCATGTTTATGGATGGTGAGGCATGTTTATGGTGAGGCATGTTTATGGATGGTAAGGCATGTTTATGGTGAGGCATGTTTATGGTGAGGCATGTTTATGGATGGTGAGGCATGTGTATGGTTGGTGAGGCATGTTTATGGATGGTGAGGCATGTTTATGGATGGTGAGGCATGTTTATGGATGGTGAGGCATGTTTATGGATGGTGAGGCATGTTTATGGATGGTGAGGCATGTTATGGTGAGGCATTTTTATGGATGGTGAGGCATGTTTATGGATGGTGAGGCATGTTTATGGATGGTGAGGCATGTTTCTTTTGAGGCATGTTTATGGATGGTGAGGCATGTTTATGGTGAGGCATGTTTATGGATGGTGAGGCATGATTATGCAGTTTTTGTAAGAGTTATATGGAGTGATGTTTAGATCTGTTTTGTTGTAGAAAACCTTCACCTTAATATGCTTCAGTTTGTACGTATGAATGGATGTTTCATATAGAATTTAGTGCTTTGCTTTTTTATGCCTGATGTGATTTTTAATGTCTTGCTATGCTCTTTTATGTGTATTGCAATGCTGTTTATGTGTCTTGCAATGCTTTTTATGTGTGCTGTTTTGCTGTGCATTTTGTGTGTGCTGTTTTGCTGTGCATTTTGTGTCTTGCTATGCTCTTTTATATGTATTGCTATTTTATGTGTGCTGTTTTGCTGTGCTTTTTATGTGTGCTGTTTTGCTGTGCTCTTTTATATGTATTGCTATTTTATGTGTGCTGTTTTGCTATGCTTTTTATGTGTGCTGTTTTGCTGTGCATTTTATTGTTTTGCTATGCTTTTTATGTGTCTTGCTATGCTTTTATATGTCTCATGTGCTATAGCTTTGTTTCATTTTTAGTATGTGATCTATGTATGTATGTCGGTTTTATAGAGCTTATGTTATTTTGTTACATGTTGCACCGACTTTAAATAAATATTACTTGACTTGACATCACAATCGATTTCTCTTACACTTGCGACAGATTTTAAACTTACGACTTTTTGTGAAAACCAATGCAGGTCAACATGAACTGTATAGTTGAATATGATGCATCTAGGAACTAACCTAAATACATTCTTGGATGCTGCCTCTGATCTGTATTTACTGGACAAATGACCCCGGTTAGGATAATGTTTTTATTTCTTTTCCTGCTTACTGACAAGGTTTACATCAACTATCTTACCACGTATGATGTATCTATAGTTGTTTAGCACAGTACATCCTTATTGCTGCATCTGACCTATATTTTGCGGTTGCCTGATGTAAATAATAACAATAAATATTGCAACTTAACATTACAAAACGGTACGTATATTTGTCCACAAAGAAAAATAAAGCTTAGAGACGGCTAGTTTCTTAGGAAAGCTTATACTTATTTTATATAATACTAATGCCACTTCAAACATGACCACATCCTTTTTCATTGACAACAACACATACGTTTTTATTCTGAAATGACCGATTTCTGGAACAGATGACAGTACAGATGAGCTCACGCACGCGCGTACTTTCATGCCCTTTTGGGAAAGACCGTGTGAACTTTAACTCGTGATAGAAATTTTTACGCTTTTGGCTCGTTCCGCTGCGCTCCAGTCACGAAAACACGTACATCTTCTATCACTTGTGAAAGATTTACCGGTCTTTCCCAAAAACGTATGGATGAACCTATTATTCTCTGTCTTTTACCGTTACACATGACATGTCACGTGGAACAAATTTCCGGTCTACAGAGCTTGTGACTAAAGTTGTCGTCAGTTAATTAGTCTACAGAACAATCAGCCTAATATATATATTTTTAAGAGTACAAAAATATTTAATTGTGACAACGAAGGCGAGTTATTCTCGGTTAGTTAACAAAAGTTCACCTATTCTTGCGTGACTGATTAATAGATTCTTTCAATGGTTTCTTAGAGTTTTTTTTGTTAAGATTGATATATTTTTCGAAGCATACTTAGAATTTCTAATTTTTATGTGTAATGATTACACTTCCATTTATGCGTGAATTATAATAACCCGCCCTCCTATTTTGTTCAATTTTGATCTTAACACTTTAATTCAAAATGATTTATATATGGCGCACATGTGCGCCAAAAATGTTATATATTTAGTGATTTGTCTTATATTTAAATGTCATATGAATTGATATATTTATGTTCATTGTCTTATATGTATATTTAACTTGCGTCAATAATACTGCCAGATCTATTTTTGTGTTTTGTTTATATATATTCGTCTGATATTATTTTGTACACCTTTTACCGCTTATCACAGAATAATTAGAGAACTCGGCAAGAACCAATTTTAAAGTCATTGGGGTTGTTGCACTACATTATATATGTCTCTAAAAAGAAAAAAAATATAAAAAAAATACAGTAAAAAGAAAGATGGACATGCGATAATTGTAAAACAGTACAAATATTACAATACTAAATATATCAAATAATATAATAGCAAAGAATGTACACATTTATATATAGCAACAAGGTTACCCAAGAGACTCTATTTTATTACTAATAATATTTATAAATTTACAAAGTTTAACGAGATCTGGTGGATGGCTACTATTCATTAATTCATTAAGTTTGAGGATATTGAGGCGTGCATAGAAGTTTTGTTTAATAAATATCTTCCTCTCATTGCTGAGCGTAGGACAAACTAGTAGGTAGTGGAATTCGTCTCCGATATCTTGATTTTGACATAATGTGCAGGTTCTATTTTCTCTTGGAATGTTGAGCCATCTATCAGTCACTCTACGAATGGGACATGTTATGTTTAAATAGAACAAAACACGACGTTTTCATACAATTATATATTAACTTATTGTATACACTATAAACTGTTGCCTATAAGTAAAAAAAAAGTTTGTTTAAAACATTCGCAGTAACGTTTGTAAATTTAAAAGTTCTCTATCGAAAATTACAAAATATTTACAGCACCAGCCTTTATTATTAGTTCTGTACACATTTATTTGCAGTTTGTCTATGGAGATTTTATTGGGGTAATTTAAGGTCTTCGAGTTCCGGGTGGTTTGCTGTGATCATCATCATGCTCATGACTATCATCATTGGGGGAACCTGTTGGTCTGCGATCACGTGGTGTTCTCGGAGATCCAGTAGGCTTACTGTCGTCGTCCTCGTCACTTGTTTGTTTGCCGTTTGGAGGCCTTGTTGGTCGTTCTTTTTTATCGGGTTTTTCCGTTTTTCCCTTGCCTCCTTTCTCGTTGCCGTTTCGATCTGCAGCAATTATCATTACACAAATCGCAACTAGAATGCACAATGTTAACTTCATTTTCTGCAAAAAAACAGGAACATACACTAAAAGGACGTAATTTCACATTTCACGTGTATTCAGTTTTTAACTTTCGAACAAAAACAAACACCAAATCAAAAAGAAACAACGATGCGAATCCAATAAAAAAAAACATGCATGAATGCAGTTTCTCCGGGCAGATAACAAAAAACAACAAATTAAAAGCCGTTATCATTACCAGTCGTTTGTACGATGGGTGAGTGATTAAGCTAGTTGGTTATCTGCGTTTAATCACGTGACTGTCAACAGTGAGGTTGCCGGCTAAAGTCACACTGCGGCAGTTTGGGGATTCCCCTGGTTACTTCTGCTTCCTCCCGCTGTAAAAACTAATAGTCTCGAGCATCCAGACGCTTAATAAAATTTGTGCGTCTGGATTCATCTCTATATTGAACTCGTTACCATTACGCCCAAAACTGGGCGTAATTTTTGATTGGATGATATTTTTATTATCTAAAAAATTACTTCTGTTCATATCAAGAAGTGTATAACAAATTGTGCCAAAGTTTACATTTGAATATTTTTATAAAATATAACTTTATCAATTAATTAAACAAATATTATTGTTGTGCACAATCAAGAGTGAATCTGAATGTGACGTCATATTATAAGTATGCATGGGTTTCCTGGTTTAAAAATAGGGCCCTAAAAATAGAATCATTGTTTTGTCTCCACCTATTGGTAGCGAAATTACAACAAGGTGATCCCAGACGCTATTATATGCGTCTGGGTGATCGAGACTAAAAAACTAAGTCACGACAAAGATGAAAAAAATTACTGAAAGTGGACTGAAACATCATTTAAATAAAGAAACAAACATCTTTATACTGTTATTTTTACACTTACCGTTGAAGAATTCCGGAATTTTATTGCCGATATTAGATTGGCGCTTACTATTTATACTGGTCATTGTGTCGCCTGGGACCCTGAAAACGACGTCCAATCATGCGTTACTGAATTAAAGCACGTTTGAACTGCGTATATATTGAGTTCAGATCAGTACACACGTATTGATGACCTAAATACGGGAGCAGGGTTATTGATCAATAAAATAAAGACGGAAGTGAACTTAAAAATATCCCAATAATAAATGTGCAGGTCCAACAGGTGCGTGTCACTGCAACCGAGATAGAGGGGTCTTAAATTTATCCTATATGACCCTATGGCCCTAGTGCAATAATAACCGAACGGTCGAGACATCTCATTTCTTTATTAAAGAAAATATTTCTTTCACTTAAAAATTCATATATGAGTCATATGACACTAAATGCTAAATTTTATAAAAGTGGGAGGGGGGGGGGGGCACACGCATTATAATTAAGAAGTGTTAATTTCACTTACGCAAGTCTGCTGAAATTGGTTTTTCAGTTTTAACTCTATACTTTTAATTGACCATTTATCTAATAATTGAATTAACCAGAGATTTGACATACAGCAAGTATAAAAAATATCTTGTACAAATGATATCCATTTACATTCATTACCATATCTGTGAAAGTTAACATACAATAGTATATATAAATGACATGAAACTTTGCTTTCTTTACCATTCAGTATTCTATTTTAAAATATCTACTATACGGAGTTTATCACAACAGGATATCTACCCAGTTCGGCATAAACAATACAACTTGGTGTGGTCTGTTATAGATTTAGAACAAGCTTGCAAAATGTCAAGTGAACGCGTTCTATCATATCAAAGTGTTCAAATCCCTAAATTTCCGAGCCTTTCAGAAGAATAGGTAAATATCAAACATATCTAACTGCCACTCTATACTTTAACTTTTTTTCTACATTTTTTCAGTATACCATACATGGCTTTTGTAGCTTGTTCACACATATATTTTTAGGTTTTTAAAAAAGAACCACATCGCTAAAAAAATACACCGAGATATTTATAATTAGTTACAATTTCTAGCTCTCTATTCAGGATAAAAAATCTAATACTTCCAGTTTTTCTCCCTTTACAGAACTTACGAATATTTCTCTTATTTACATTTATTTTGAGTTGCCATTTTTAACAATAACCATAAAATTCATTTAACATTTTTTTTTATAAATCTCCACTTTTCTCAGAAAATAGAACAGAGTCGTCCGCATATAATAATAAAAATAGTTTAAAAGAAAAACTTCAACTCATGTTCAGGCTCAGCACTAATTGAGCTAACACCAAGTATATCCTTTCCTTAAAAAAACTGTCGACTCCAATCTTAATTGACAAGGATTGCCAGTTTTCCTACCGCAGGTCGGGGGTTCTCTCCGGGTACTCCGGCTTCCTCCCCCAATAAAAACTGGACGCCATGAAATAGCTGAAAAATTGCTGAAAGTGGCGTTAAAACACCATTCAAACAAACAAACAAAATAAAAAAACTGTTGAAAATCATTTAAAAATATTGCAAAAAGAGCAATACGAAAAATGTGTTTATTTGTTAGGTTTGACGTAGGGTAAAGTATGTTTGTTTGTTTTTTGTATAATGTTCAGCAATTTTTCAGCTATATTATGGCGTCCAGTTTCTATTGCTGGAGGAAGCCGGAGTACCCTGAGGAAAACCCGGACCTCATTAGAAAAACTTGCGATCCTTGTCAATTAGACTCCAACCTGCCAATATGTCCACTGCTTCCTGTCTCTCTTTGAGTGGCATACAATGCTTCCTGCAGGTTTCCGGGTGCATCAATGTTCAAATGAAATAATAAGGATGATGATGATGCTTTGAGTATTATTATTATTATTATTATTATTATTATTATTTACCAGATTTAAAGCGCTCCTTTCATAAAAATGCTATGTTCAAACGCACTTTTAAAATTACAAAAATAACACCCTGAAATAATGTGCTTATACGCTATATAAATAGCTGGTTTATCCATCACAGGTTCACCGACGTTTCAGGTTCACCGACATTTCAAGTGAAGTAAGTACAATTGGTGTTTGCAAACATTATTTTAAAAGTTTAATAATAAAAAAACAATCAAATTGCAGAACGAAGAACAGTCGATATAAATTTCTTCAGTACTCGGTGACATATGGCTCTATTTGACATACCAGCTGTATAACAACTGTAACTGTATTTATATATGGTAACCCGGAACAACATAAATGATTTGCGAAGTCATTTAAATGTTAGCCTGATCTGAAGGACATATAATTCTACTATAATCTTCTATCCAGATCCCGCCGTTATTTTCACAATATGACCGATTACCTTTTGTGTGTATTATTGTGTAAGCGTCATGTACTTTTGTGTGTATTATTGTGTAGGCAAATGTCATGTACTTTTGTGTGTATTATTGTGCAAACGTCATGTACTTTTGTGTGTATAATTGTGTAGGCAAACGTCATGTACTTTTGTGTGTATTATTGTGTAACGTCATGTACTTTTGTGTGTATTATTGTGTAGGCAAATGTCATGTACTTTTGTGTGTATTATTGTGTAGGCAAACGTTATGTACTTTTGTTTGTATTATTGTGCAAACGTCATGTACTTTTGTATGTATAATTGTGTAGGCAAACGTCATGTACTTTTGTGTGTATTATTGTGCAAACGTCATGTACTTTTAAATTAAAACGTAAGTATACCAATCAAACCTTTCTTATAAAAAATAGTTGGTAACCAGAGATAAAATTGTCATTGACTTTGTTCTATCCGCCTGGGATAGAATTGTCATTGACTTTGTTCTATCCGACTGGGATAGGATTGTCAGTGACTTTGTTCCATCCGCCTGGGCGCGTGTTGGTAACCAGAGATAGAATTGTCATTGACTTTGTTCTATCCGACTGGGATTTAGTCAAAGTCAGTGTCGGTCCTTCCGGGAGAATGCATATAGTTTGCTTTCTATTGTATTCATGGCTTTATATTTTGTTACCAAAAAGCGTAAAAATGAATTTACAAGCTAATCCAATCTTTCTTTTAGTAAATGTTATGCTCATTACTACTTAAATCGGATTTTTCTGACCTCAACGGAGATTTCCCATTGTCAATTACGCCATGTTTTGCCTCCAAGCAACAGTGGGAGAAACTTGTTGTTTACAAATTGTCGGCAGTTTCCGTATCATTTGTCAACCAATCAGATTTGAGTTCCATTTGCCGATTACGCAATTTCGCGCCATATTGATGACACACCTTCTTTCCAAATGATTGAGGAAAATATTCGAGGAAATTATGCACATTCTTGCCAGTTCTGACGTGAGTATGTAATTTTATGTTAATTATTAAATTTTCCCTATTGCAGAACAGTTGTCAACTGTCTTTAAATATCAATAAACAAAGTAGTTAGTCGTAAACCACAGCCACGGCAGTTGTCTAAGAACCAGACCCACGTGGTTATTATTTTTTTGTTTACAATCTGAGTATGACTTTTAGTTAATAAATTAAGAAAATACAGAGTAATTTCATTGTTTATATTCAGCGCCGCAGCAAGGCTCAATGTTGACTGTGTGACTATTTGGAAACGGTTCGGTAAAAGTGGTTTGAAAAGGGGGGGGGTCGGGAATCCGGGTCGTTCTCAATAGCCATGATAGCGGTGCAAATCAAATCGGCACATACAAAAAAGACAATTCGGCACCCATATTACTAGTCAATTCGGCACCTCGGAAGAGTCAAAACGTCACCTGGGGCGCATTTCTTTTACCTGAATATGAAAAATGTTTCAGTACAATGTTTCAAAAAACAGAAACTTGTTAAGAAACTGTAACATGTTTCAGTTTCTATCAAAACAGTAAAAAAAAATGGCTTGTCGCGCGATCTGTTTCAGTTTGAAACATCAATCACTTATGTTTCAAATGTTTCGATATCATGTTTCTGTTACAAGTAAAAGAAACAGTGAAACTTGAAAATGATTCAGAATCATGTTTCAGATTTGGGTAAAATAAATGCGCCCCTGTTAAATTATTTACTTCTTACAATTGTAGTGAAATACGAGGGAGACCTAGTGGGGTTGCTAATCCCAGCTCCCTGAGGTGGGGTAAAGATAGGAGCCCTATGTGTATGTGCAATTACCTGATAATACCCGTCAGTAAGATGGCGTCTAGTCTCTGTAGCAGAGAAGGTCCTACACATCCACCATGCGTCTACGTCACACACTGCACACTGCACTCACTGCACTGCATCCGGATTCCTCTAGGCTCTTCATCCGTCCAGCATCAGCGGTAATGCACATCCCCAAGTAACCCCGGGCGTAACTGGGTCTGACTAATCCCCAGAATAAGGAGGCGCCTAATTTCACCACACCCCCCCCCCCCATTTTCTTCAGCGCGGGACCCCTGTCCCGAATAAAACAATTCCCTAACGAGGTACTCCACAGGGACTGTGACTTCTACCCTGACTTAAAAACTAGCCCTTCCCGGATCCTATAAATAACTGAACCCCTAGCTCCTATCACAAGGACTAGAAAAAATACCTATGTAAAGACGCCATCTTAAAAAACAGTAAATTTCTGAATTCATTAGAAATTAACTCTACCTAACAATACTGAATAACTACCTACTAACAAAATTAACAACTAAGTACCCCCCCCCCCCCCCCGTTCGAAGACGGGATAGATAGAAGAGTCCTCCTTCCTGGAGTAAAATGAGACCAACATGACGAAACGTATATACAGAATATACAACCACTCAACTACCTATGACAAATATTATATCCACTAACGCCACCCTGGCGTGGAAAAGCCGCAGCCGCTAAGCTTTTCTCCCATCGGCCACAGTGTAACGATCTCCCGACTAAACGTCCGGGGTGTACCAACCCTTCAACATGTCCAATTGCCATGGCTGCAGCACCCGCATAAGGTGCATCATTACACGCCAATACGATAAAGTCGCATTGCAGTTAATGGGATGTAGTCGGAAATAATCTGGTTCATCCCAGTCCATCTCATTACACAGAGCGATTAACTGAAAACGATCCTCTGCCTTTATTTTCGAGTCCAACGGTATCCTACACCGTGTGTTGACGTACTCTACTAAATGTTTAACTTTAGCCGTCTGACCACATATTGTCCTGGCTAACTCCTGTAGGAGACGTCCTATTTCCCTCTGAAACTCGGGACTCTGCTTTTGTGCCTCCGTCTGTTTATCAGTTAATAACAATGGTAGGTGTGTTTGCACAACATGTTTACGGAGTTTCCTCGTACGGATTCCGCATCCTGCCACTAACGCAGCGACGTTAAGGCAATTTCATTATATTTTTAACGATCGCATTGCAATCTACAATGCTACACATATTCCCATGGTTACAGCGTTTTGATTGGTCAATTGTTTTAGGTTGGGAGAAAATGAAGGCGTTCAATAAAAGTTATTCCTATATTAAAATCATGCAATTGTTTTTGATCCTGTATGATTAAATTGTTAAAATAAATCGAAAGTTTTCTATTTATTTACATTTGGCCAGCTTAGTGAGGTTTATTTTCGATGAAACTAGGTAGCTTCCGGTACGGTCGTCAACGTCGAACACGTTCTTACATCGCAGTCAAATAACGTGCCTACAATAATTACCTTAGGAATATGAAGACGGTCAAGACAAGACGAACAGTAAGGTATGTCTATGAAAATACTTATGTTGTGTTGCCAGCGTTATAATAAATATAAAAATATGCTTTAAGAGTTGTCTTTAACGTGCAAAGCCAAGGTAGTAATGATAGTCATTCTCATGCATTTACCCAAGTGATTTGCTTTACCCATTTTCATTCAAAATTGTCGATTGACATGTTGCAAACCCGTAAAGTAATATCAGTTTATGTTGAATAATGTCCTGCATGTTACACAGTACTCTGCTTAAACTTTCCACCCCATCCCCCCCCCCCAAAAAAAAAAAAAAAAAAAAACTCCCCAAATACAATAAAAAAGGAAACCATAACTGACACTTAACTTAAATTAAAACTTAGTCTACATTATTTCTAAACGTTTTGATGTTCAAACTTGGGAAAAAATACCAGACTAGTCCTTGAACAAACAATTACTGGTCTTGTCATACTTATAATGGATAATTTAATAGAAATAACATAGAAATTGGCTTATTAAACAAAATACATTATCAATTCTTCAGTTACAGACCAACTCATAGAAAAAAGAGTGAAAGATTTCACCAATAGACTTTGCGAGGTTAAAAAATTCATTAAGTCTGGGATTAGTATAATTTATATAGTTGATTTATAGGTTCTGATAAAAGTTTATATATCAGAATAATTCTTATCTTACATTCGTTTACGTTTATAGTCATTTTTGATTGGTCAAAAGCCAATAAACCAGTACTTCCCAGATCCGTTCATACTTTCATGAACGACTTTTGGGGAACTACTTTTTTTTGCTAAAAGTAAACAAATATGGCGGCCATGTGTCGTGTATGCTTCAGACAATAAATTAAGCAAGTACACTCGAATTTTGGCGATTCAAATATCATGAGCGATGTATTGCTTAAACGGAAAACTATTTAATTGAACCAGCTGCAAACATTTGTTTTACAGACAAATACATACAAGAAAATATTTTAACAGTACACTTCGTTTTGGATTCATTGTACACATTGCTGAATGACGGAAATAGCAGAATTCGAATGTGGATGAAATGCGAGTGTGAAGACATGTATAAACGATACTTTGAAATTGTGTTTCTTGTAATTTCAGTTATGAATCATTTCAAATACACACAATAGCCGTAACGGTAAAATTACCTTTTTTCGCGGTCACAACAAATCAACGAAATAGCAAGATGCACGAATTTGTTACCAACTCCATGTCTCTGCACAGCTCTAGCATTTTTCACTGATAAATCCTTTGAACAAACGACAACTATTGTTTTTCCTCTTTGTATTTAAGAAAGAACGTCTAGCTAGGTTTTCCGTTCCGTTGAACAGATATGACGTCACATATGACGTTAATATAAACCGCGGGTACAATGACGAACATTAGTATACGGAATATTGTTTTTAGTTGAGTCTTCTTTTGTTTTTATTAATAATCTTCTCGGCAAATCGTAAATTGTATCTGTTGTCAATGCCAGTTATTCACTTCAAACCGACCACGTCTTCGTCTTCAGTTCGTTGTATATATTCCTACGCGTCACACACTTATAATAAAATTTTATTTTGGGACAAGAATGTTAAATTTATAAAAACAATTTTGGAAGAATTATAAGGATTAAACGCTTATTTTCAGTAATTCATCGATGTATGAACGAGGTCGACTCACTCACAAACTTATCATAAACGGCCTTCGGCCGTTTATTTGTTTGTGAGTGAGTCGACCTCGTTCATACATCGATGAATTACCGAAAATAAACGTTTAATCCTATAATGTTGACTCCAAAACACAAGATAATGAAAATTAAACTATAAAAAGCTTTAATGACAGAGGTATTTTATGGATATAATTAATTCATAACTACTTAAATTGTTCAAGATTGGACCCATTTTTGTAGTTTAGATCAAGAAAATGCCAAATGAATGTCTGTATTTAACAATAATTAATATATTTCATATTTATAAATGGACAAATGGATCTAGAGTACAATATTGTGAAACCAAATTTACCTTATTTAGTATAAACATGAACCATTTATCAATTTCAATATCTTACTAGTATTATCCAGTTCCACAAAAGTAAGGGTTTTTACAATTATTAGGTAACTTCACATTATAAATACATCTTTATTGCATGTATGGGATGAATTCATTATTTTTAGTTGCTTGTTTGTTTATTTTAGGTTAACCAATTTAGAAGAGAGGAAATAAATTCCAGTATAGAAGTTCCATGACAAGATTTTCCCACAATTAATTATATATAATGTCATTGTGTATGGATTTAAACAATTGTGTACTGACAATCATACAATGCAGTTTACTTGTACAGAAAATCCTTGTGAAAGCTGTTGCTTGAAAATTAATATGGATATTAGAATTCATGTGACCATATTCATAGTGGACTTTGCCACTGAAGATGCAACTTATGTTATATTCCATGAATGATGTATGGTAAATTTGGTGGAAAAAAGAGATGCATGCAGTGCAAAAGTAACAAGAAGTAAATTGACTTGATTTGAAATAATTTGGAGTAATTCTAGAGCAAGTGAGTTTTTTTAATAATAAAAAAAAATATCTTTATATTTTGTTTCTAATCAAAATTTAAACATTATCATTCTTCCTTTGACGTCATAGCCATGCGATAATTTGTCATACATGTTAAATAAACAATTATTTATAAGTTTAATGGGTTTATGTCATGGTGAACTGGTATTTTTTTATCATTTATACAGCACAGTATATTATATGTGATGTGCAGTTTGAAATACACTTTTCATTGTTAGGTACCATCTTTCATTATGGTAATGTGAAAGTAAGTGGTATTAAAGAAAGTTTGTGGTAGCCATGTTCTACATGTAGTTCATAATAAAGCATTATGGGGGGACCTAGTTGCACAATTGTTTATACCAGAAGAGAAGTCCATTTGCTACAACTTAAAATACTTAGGGTTTATTTGAAAGAACATAGCGAAAATTAGTCCAATGTGGTACCTAGCACAAACACATAACATGACACTCCTTTTCTATTCTGTACAGATAATTAACAATATATTACATTAATGGATTAAAGTCTTCATGGACATATCAAATTAAAATTCAGCATTGATGATTATTATTTACCTTGATAAAAAAATGTCAATACACAGTCATTTTGAATGCATATACAGTTGTTTATACTGGTTAAATTGTTATAAATTTTCATTGAAAAGTATAGTGTGTAGTAATCTTTCCATTTTATTGTCTGGTAGGGCTTTGGATAATAGTTTAGAAAGAAGTTGTGTCTAGAAGACAACAGTAATATTCATTGTTGTTTACAAAGTGAAAAAGAGGGTTACAAGAGAAATAAATAATTATAACACTAGATTTAGTGCATACAATTTGTATGTCCACCAGTAAATGGGCACTCAATTCAGCAAGCAATCTATACTATAATGCCATCAAATATTGGAATGGCCTGTCTGGTGGATATTAAGAAAATGAAAAGTTTACATGCATTTCAAGTTAGATTTTCTCCTTGGAAAAAAAATTTAGTAACTTTTCTTGCTATTAATATCATATAGTTAACTATACAATGGATAATTTTATACTTTTATATTTTAAATATTTTGCAAACCAGATTAACATTAATTTATACTGCATCAACCTGTATGTTTATTTTAATATTTTTATTGTTTTATTTACTGAACAGTGTTTAGCTTCTATGACAACAACTACTCAGCTATATGTACAGATAAACAGATAAAGCTTCTATCATGTACTGTGAAGTAAAATGTACTATCTATCCAGTATATATGCCCCCTCCCCCCCCAAACACACACACACACACACCATCCTTCTTGAAGAAAGGTTGATGCCGAAAATCTGGTGAGTTATTTTTCAAGGGTGTTCATGTTCCTGTTTATTAATTTTTATTATTTGAAAAATTCCTTGGCTATAGAATTTATTTTTGACAAAATACTCGTAGTCTTGTACGAAAGTTGTCCTTTTTACTTTTCTAGTATTTTGACGTATCCACTCCGTATACATTCCGATGTTAATTCGACGTCATCTTTACGTTTGAATGTAAATGTTGACGTCATGACAATATGAATAAAATAATACGTGACATGTTCGATCGAAAAGTGCGGTGGCTTGTGAATAATAAAATATCGTTGTATATACATATTAAGATTTCTCGTGGTCTAGATATTCAAATAAATAGCGCAACAAGAACGAAAGACGTACCTTAAATTGGTTTTATCAATGAAATGTTGTGTAATATATTCAAATCGTGGTAATATTTGTGTAAACAAAACAAATAATTTGTTTATTAGATAAGATATTGGCTTGTTGGGGCACTAAGTTAACAGATAACGATTATTTACAAGTGAGGACAGTTTCATTGTCCATTATAATTGACCGTAACCCACCGCCCTTTTGCTTTAATTGTGCGTGGCTAAAAATAAAGTGTTTTGGTCACGTGACTACTTTCGCTTTAGATGTTCAATATTTGGCGAAAAGAAATAAAACAAGAATGAATTGTTTATCGTCAGAAGAAAAAAATGGATGATTTTATAACTGTTTTTCGTACAAAGTAGTGTCTTAAAGATCGGCTTGTATTGCAACATGCAATTTATGTATTTTTACAATATTGCCTTAACATCGCTGCGTAAACAAGGTGATTCTCTTCCTGACAATTTGTTCGTTTTCTCCTTCTCCGGAAATGAGGGTTGAGCTCCTCCACAAGCTCCTTCCTGACTTGTACTCGGCTGTTCCGTTTCTACTGGCACTTTAATCATTATCAGCACTGACACCCCAGTATCGCCGGGTTCAGTGTGAAGTCTCTTCCCAGAACGGGGATTTACGTCTTCCTCCTCCTGTTCATCCTCTGGCCAAAATTCGTAGTCGCTCACCTCTGGCGATTCTCCTCCTGCTGGTGTGTATACGCCAGTCATCTGTATCCTACAGACTTCCTCCGCCTGTGGCTGGGTCACAGTCTCCTGTGAAAGAGGGTGGTCGCTCTCAGCATCTGAAAAAATACCCTCCTCTATCGTAGGATTAATACCCAACTGACTTGTTACTGTCAATAGGTCCTGTTCCCAGCATGCTTCAGTATTACCGATCACCGGTGTTATACGTTCCTCGCCACTACCACTGTAGTGAGATAAGAGATCCTCGTTACTTGAAGACACTGTGTCCTCCACCTCCTGTTCGGTTGGTATTTCCTCCTGGGTGATCTCCATTTCCTCCCGGATAGTTTCCACATGCGGGAATTCAATAGTTCTATGTAACCTTATTCTCCTGGTAAAACGTTCCCTCACAGTGACCCTTGTTCTTTGCCACTGTACCCATAGTAATCCTGCCCTCCCATGGCCTGGGGGCGGTGCAGGTATATCTCCTCCTGCCAGTAATGCTCCGCGTGGGAGTGGGGCAACGTCCCCGGCACCCATCGCATCTACACCTATGTCAACAGTCACCCCTCTACCTCGAGGTATGACTTCCCTATTTTCTCCAATATTTTCAGCGATAGCCTCAACGACATTCTGAGCGATAACCTCCTCTCGGAGGTGGGCACCCCTGCCAATACCAGTGTATCTCAACATAGTCCTTTGTAAGACCTGAAAGATAAAACAAACCTGTCAGACCTATGAAACAACACAGAGACCCGCCGTGACAACTGCAGTAGTGGTTCCCTATCCACCTACCGAGTTCTGACCATGAAAAACTACTTTCCTGCCTCCCCTCTCCTCGGTCGAGGTAAGGTCTTCCTGTCTACTACCTGACAGTTGGGACACTTATACGTATCTAATTCCTCGGCTTCCACCGCCGACAAGTTTATACATGTCAGATGATACCACTCTTTACAAGTGTCGCACTGCACCATGGTGTCACCGGTATCTGGTCCTCTACAAATACAGTATTTCCTATCCTTCTTAGTCTGACTAGTTTCCTCTGTTAAAATATTCTCTCCTCGTAAGAGTCTCTGCTGGGCTTTCTCCAGCCATGCAGGGATTTTCCTGTCCCTACATGTTTTAAGTCTATCATGATTTGTGTTGAACACAACTTTTTGTAACTTAATCTTATACACGTACGGTGTAATAACTTGAACAATAATTCCGGGTCCTTTCCACGGACTACTAAGTTTTTTGTTCTTCCCAACAACTTGTGCTGTGTCTAGCACATATACTAGATCTCCAATTTTGTATTGATGTTCTAAAATTTTTATGTCATAGTCACGTTTCATCCTGTTCTGTTTCCAAACCTGCTAAATATTCATCACTTCCAGTATACGATTTTTCCTGTCCATGTGAAAACATAAGTTCTGCCGGTTGATTTGTCTCCCTTCCTAACATAAGCTTGTTAGGGGTAAATCCTGTATTTCTATTCACTGATGAACGTAAAGCTCCTGCTAACTGAGCTATGTGCTCATCCCATTTGTCCTGGGAGCCATCCACAAAACAACGAACGGCGTCCATGAGGACTCTGTTTTTCCTCTCAACTTGACCATTCGCCGACGGTCTGTACGGCGTAGTCCTAGCCTTATGTATCCTCAACAATTCCCAAACTGATTTGAAAAGTGAGCTTTCAAAGTTTCTCCCTTGATCGGTAAACATTTGAAACGGGTACCCAAACCGGGTAAAAAATTCGTTGATTGCTGCTCTAGCCGTTACTTCCGCAGTCTGGGACGGTAACGGAATGCACTCTGTCCATTTTGTAAACTGATCGACCATCATGAGTATATATTCATTGCCATTCTTGCAACGGTCCCATAAAATCAAGATGTACACGCTCCATCGGCGCACCCGCATGGTATTGCGTCATCTTACACTTAGCATATCTATTCGGCTTCTTGTTCTTACTACAAATATCACATGTCACTACAAAGTTTTCTAATTTCCTTAGACATGTTATACCAATGGTATTTCTGTTTAATCCTAACCATTGTGCGTTCGGTCCCTTGGTGACCGGCTGACGGTAACTCGTGACAAAGTTCAAGTACTTCTCCCTTGAGGCTAGCAGGGACAACCAACCTGGTTCCCGCTCCCTCCTTCTTCGGATGGTTCCTCAAGATTCCTTGCTCATCTAAGTAAAACATAGACTTGTTTATATAATAATTCTTAGCTGCTGGTGATGCTAAAAATAATACATTGTCCTGTGGTTCTATCTTGTCCTTAAGCCAAGTCAAGACAATCTTCAAATCTGGATCCTCAGATTGTGCTATTTTAATTTCATCATTACTGAATCCACTAATCAGTAATCCTCCCTCCTGTGACACGGCTGTCACAGTGTAATGGTTTTCACTTTCAGTTAATATCACTGGTCGGTTACCAGAGCATATTTCCATGCTTGTGGTAAACAAGATATTATCTACACTCTCCAACGGTGTGTTCGATTGTTCATCCTCACTGAATAATGTTATCAGTGCTGTAGCAAAATCCTGAACAGGCTTGTCTCTGCACTTCCTGTATTTAGTCAGAGATACTGCTTCGTCAACTTCGTACATAAACTTATTCCATGTACGGTGTGCTCTTTCACACTTAGTACAACCTTTGCAAGGTAAGTCCGATAACTCCAGTTCAGCCTGGAAACCTGGGCATGGCACCTCACTTTCTCCTATCCGTGATAGTCCATCAGCGTTTCCGTGGAGTCTACCTGAACGGTGTTTAATGTTCATATCATATTGACTAAGTTCTTCCATCCACCTCGCAAGTTGACCTTGTGGTTCTTTGAAACCTAGTAACCAGGTTAAGCTACTGTGGTCTGTTCTGACCGTAAAGTTCCTGCCAAGCAGATAGTGTCTAAACTGCCTGGTAAACCTGATTACAGCTAGTAATTCCTTCCTTGTCGTACAGTAACGACGTTGCTCTGGGGTCAATGCAAAACTACCATAGGCTATGACCCTTTCTCTGCCGTTCTGCACCTGAATTAGTTCCGCTCCGATAGCTTTGTCGGGGGCATCCGTGTCTAGGATGAAATGATCGTGTTTGGTCGGTAATGCTAACACTGGCGCTGAAGTCAATTTCAACTTGATCTGATCAAATGAATTCTGTTGACTCTCAGTCCATTTGAACTGCTGTTTTCCTATTACTTCATGCAGTGGTCCTGCAATCTTAGAATAGTCCTTAATAAAACTGCGATGGTAATTCGCAAATCCAAGAAATTGTTCTACTTCCTTGGTACAAGTTGGTACAGGCCAACCCATAACAGGTTCAAGATGTTGCTGGCCTATCTGGATACCATTGCTGGTAATTTTCCTTCCTAAGAACTCAACGGAAGTTCTAAATAACTCACACTTTCTAGGCTTCAATTTGAGTTTATACTCCCTCAAACGTTCAAAAACTTGTTTCAGGTTTTCCAAATGATTCTCGAAATCAGATCCCAAAACTAAAATATCGTCTAAAAATGCTAAGACAGTTTTCCATGTCAGTCCTCTCAGCACCAAGTTCATCACTCGGGCAAAAGTGCTTGGAGCGTTGCAGAGTCCGAAACTCATCTTAACACATTCAAAGAGTCCATACTTCGTTATAAATGCTGTCTTCTTACGATCTTCAGGTTTTATACTGATCTGCCAGTACGCACTGTTCGCATCAAGTTTAGAATACCACTTGTTTCCTGCAAGTGTATCTAAGCACTCCTCTATGAGCGGTAATGGGTACACGTCTTTGACAGTGACTGAGTTCAGGGCCCTATAGTCAAGGCACCACCTGACACCTCCATCCCGTTTCCGGATAAGCACTGGAGCAGACGCCCACTCCGACGTAGAGGGTTGTATAACTCCTGCATCTAACATTTTTCTAAGATGTTGTTCTTCTTCATCGACAAAACATGACGGAGTTCGTCTCATCCGTTGTTTCACAGGTTTTGCTGGACCTGTATCGATCTCATGTTCTATCTGTGTAAAATTTCCTAAGTCGTAATCGTCTTTCGCAAAGACATCCCTGTACTCGTATAACAGGTGTTTAAGCTTGTATTTCTGTCCCTCGGTCAACTCTTCAGTTGATTTTTCAAACAATTGTTGTAAGTAATCTGGTAAAACAACATTAGATTTCTCCTTGTTTCGTATACTATTCACCTGGCCCACCACTGGGGGTCCAGTGATAACTGAGATCTCTTCAGCATTTGCTATATGCTGTCCTTTTCTAAGGATAATATTGTCCTCAGTGACATTGATAAGGCATAATTCCGGTTGACAACCTGGATTACAAACTGTTCTGGCTCCTAACAGATAATCCTGTTCCACGGTTTCAACGACATATTCCCTACTAATATGTTCAGATTTACCACTGAGTCTCACAGCTGAGTGTGGGGGTATGACAGTTCGCCTGTCCACTGTCACCCTACATATCTTAGGTTTTGACAATTCCATTGCTCCTTTTTTCCCATAGTGCAACTGGATTGTATCGCCATGCATAAACAAGATGTCCTTTCTTATATCCACAATAGAATTGTGCTTCTTGAGAAAATCTAGTCCCAGTAGCATATCATCATCGATTGGTGCTACGTGTAATGTTTCTTGCCAATTCCGCAATCCTATAGCTACACATACTGGAGCTGTCCTTTTCGCACGCATCTCAAATCCACGCCCTGCGTTGAACATGATTACGTCCTTAACCAGTTTAGGTTTCTCTCTAAACTTATTATATACTTCATCTGAAATAACTGTAACCTCAGCTGCGGTGTCTACTACAGCAATGAGCGGATACCCATGTACAGTAACGGGAACTCTCAGCATAGCTGACGTCCCTAACTTCCCTACTCCTAGTGTTCCATCACTAGACTGTGTGTTCTTCCCTTGTCTACTAGGGTATTTCGGTCTTTCCCTCGGGTTAAATGGCGTACCTCGGAGGTCCGGGCAATTTCTCTTGTAATGCCCTGGTTTATTGCAATAAAAAAATCTGTAATCATTACTTTGCTGTTCTCGCCTACTCGGCTCGGTAGGTCTATACGTGTTTGGTTCATATTGCCTACTATCCTGTTTTCTTCCTGCTCTAGGAGGGTATTCTGACTGTGAACCAGTTTGCTTAAACTGTTGGTTAAAGGATTCAGTCCTTTGTTGTTTCAGCTGGTTCAGCTCCTTCGACATTGCTGTCATGTTGTTCGTCATAGCTGTCATATGACTAGACATAGCTGCCATATTCTGAGCTAACGTGTCCGTTATTTTCATCAAGTTCGATGCCATTGATTTCACTTCGTCCTTCAGTGAGTTAATTTGTTCCATATTACCATCTGGCTTCTTGCCATAGACCTGTATTTTAACTGGTTCGTCGTCCGTTACCATAGGACTACCATAGTTTACTGTTGTGTCAGCTTGAGTAGCATCAATTGCTTTACTAGTCTCTTGAAAATATTTTATAATATCCAATGCTTCATCCAATGTCTTGGGACGAGCATGACAAGCATGTTTCGCAGCTTGTTTATCCATACAACCTTGACAAAAACGGTCAATAACGGTCTGATTAACGAATTCTTCAGGCACTCCTGAGAAAGCTCTTACTGCTAAAAGCTGTAATCGGTCGGCCCATTCATCCAAACTTTCGTCTTTCCTCTGAGCACTATTGTTGAATTCGGCTCTCAATGTTTGCGGTAACTCCTGGTACCCAAAACGTTTTTCAATTTTACGGATTACCTTCTCATAGGTAATGTCTGGATCCTGATCAAGCAATAAAGTGTAATAATCACTTGCTTCATTCTCAAGGCACCAACAGAGCTGACTCCGTTTTTCCTGGTCTGTCAGTCTGTTGACTGTCGAATATTCCTGGAACTTCCGGAAGAATGATCGCCATGCTGCTTTGTTCTTTCCTGTAAATTTCAAATTTTTCGGTGTTTGTAACGTTCTCGTCTGAGACTGAGGGTTCCTACCCCTGCGGTATCGACGCAGTGAATCTTCTGATGAAGAACCTCTCGCCTCCCTATACTGTTGAAACATACGGCGGGGTACATCCCGTCGACTAGGCCTTTCCTGCTTACTATCCGTATCCATTCTGACCATACTCGGTGGTGCTCCTTGCACGGACATTTCTTCAAACGGTATCGATGTCGGTGGAGTATAGTACTCTACTGCTGAAGTACTATGTGATCTGGGTATGGGGTTCACATCATTACCCTGTTGTACTATTCCCTGTAAGCATTGGCTTAATCTTCCTCCTTGTTGATAGATGTGTTCATGTTCCCTTTGTAGTTCAGCAACCTTTTGTTGTAGTTGGAGATATTCATGCTCCAAGTTCCTGTACTGATCCTGTAATTGCTTCCTTTCGGCATATAAATGTTCACGTTGAGCCTCTTGATCCAGCAACAGTTGTTGCTCTGGTACCCTTTGTTGATTTCCTGGTTGTTGACTTTTTCGGTCACACAACCTATCTTGTTGAACATGTATCACTGACTGTTGATAACTTGGTAGTTCGAAAAACCTCTGTTGAAGGTCTTCAACATCATGTTGACGTGTTCTATCAACATAAAAATCTTGTTGTCCCTGTTGTTGATCAACGACTATCTGTTGTTGTTGCTGAAAACCAACCTGTTGCTGTCTTGGCTGGACGCCAGGTGTTTGTTGAAACGGTTGTTGACGGTGTTGTCCTAGTTGATCACTAGTGATGTGTTGCATTTGTTGAAATGGTCGTTCGACAAATGTGTGAGGTTGTTGTTGACTTGGTCTGTCTATATTCAACTGCTGTTGATATGG
Source organism: Limnoperna fortunei (assembly GCA_944474755.1). NCBI lineage: Eukaryota > Metazoa > Mollusca > Bivalvia > Mytilida > Modiolidae > Limnoperna > Limnoperna fortunei. The sequence goes on from OX104123.1 coordinate 55,803,556, forward strand.
TCTATCTACTAACATGTCTTGTTGTACTTGTTGACTTGGTCTATCAACAAATAAATGTTGTTGAAACGGCTGTTGACTTGGTCTGTCAACCATAATCGGTTGTTGAATCTCAAGTTCACGACTTGGTCGGTCACCAAATGTCGGTTGAAACATATGTTGATGTTGTTGACTTGGTCGGTCCACCATCATTTGTGGTTGTTGAACTTGTTGATGTATTGGCTGGTCACCAAACATGTACTGTTGTGGTTGTTGACATGGTCTATCAACGGTTGT